>CM070013.1:2251030-2283530 GCA_036247105.1 Cirrhinus mrigala | reverse complement strand
TTCCTTTTTTTTTTTTTTATTGCTGAAGAGTTGACATTTTTTTCATTTGTGGTTTACTGTACAGACATGAATTTACTTTTCTCAAAGCCTGAGGCTTTTGGTGTGAACAGGCTTTTACATTTGCCAAAAATATAACTTTTTATATTAACAACAAACAAGCAAGCCCTGCCAAGATTTAAAAAGTAATGCAAAAGTAAAGTAACACATTACTTTCCATAAAAAGTAACTAAGTAACGTAATTAGTTACTTTTTTAGGGAGTAACTCAATATTGTAATGCATTACTTTTAAAAGTAACTTTCCCCAACACTGTATATAATAAATATAATAAATATAATAAAATATAATATAATATAATAAAAAAAACTGTGCTAAATAAATAAAGTAAATAAAAAAAAATCTACTTTTTACAATTTTGGAATTTATATATAATACTTATTTTATATATATAATAATAATAATAATAATAATAATAATAATAATATTATATATATATATATATATATATATATATATATATATATATATATATATATATATATATATATTATAAAGTATAATAAAATATGAAGTATATATGAAAAAATATATGTATAATAATAATAATAATAATAATAATAATAATAATAATACTTTGTATATATGTTTTTTTCCAATTTAGTACATCCACAGATCCTCATATATTTGGATTTATCTCAACTCCAGGGGTTCATTTATTTGCAGAGTATACTGTATATCGACTGTAAATAATCCCCATCACCCTTCACACACACACACACACACACACAGCCAGGGTTTATGAAGATGTTGTGTGCTTGAGTTAAATAGCTGTATAAATAGACGGGTTTAATGAGAGGGCAGGAGTCAGGTGTGTTTATGACACTCTGCAGCTGCTGATCAAGATATTAATACCCCGAGAGTCTGGGGAAGACGCCGTTTAATCACTCCTGTCCATCTCACATCATTATAACGTGTGTTAGCACACATATTCATCTAATATCACATTGATGTTCACACATGACCCTACAGCAGTCTGACTGAAATATTAGTAAGACTTTATTTAAGTACATTTGATTTATTGTTATTTTAGAAGGTTTTTAAGTCACGTTTTTTCTTGTAGCACTTTCTACAGTACAGATTGTTTCAAAGCACTGATAAAAAGGAAAATATCACGGTCGCAAAGTTCAGTAATTATGAAATGACTTCAGACAAAAGTATACCAAGGACAAAATTGGACATGAATCCAGTTGAATGCGTATATATGTACAGAGGATCTTAATGGATGAACGCTAGCTGACCGTAACATCTGATACACGAGTACGGCTGATGTTGAATGCACTGCGGTGAATCAGACATCGCATCCTGAAATGGGACTCCTGAAGATGGGAATTCAAGCCCATCAGATCCGAGATGGGTCTTAGTGGCTCATCTTTCTTTGCAATTGCAAAATACAGAGAGTAGAGCCCATTGTGCTGTTGGGAGATAATGTCATGCTTTATGGTGGAGAGCTGTTATTTCCTGAGCTCAGGCTCTCGACACTAGTGGCTCAGGCGCTCTGCTAAGACCAAAGATAAAACCCAATGCACTACAGCCTTAAAATCATGGATAACAACCACTGGTTTTGGTTTGGGCCATCCAGTTTACCAGCTGAGACTGTGTTTGGGTTTTTTTAAAAGAGGTTCACTGTTTGCCTGCTGCAGACGAAGGGATCTGTGGAACGGTTATTGACACTCTACATTATTTCTAAATGGACCAAAGATAACTGGCATTTGTTACTGCAATTGCTTTGACTCCTGAGATCAACTCACTTTGATATCCATAGATAATCCAACACAGATTTTCCTTTCTTTCATTTCAAAGCATCAACATTTTATACAATTTCCTACCAGCATTCTTGTAGACATAAGACCCAGATAAATATAAAATCCAATTGAAAACCAAACGATAATTCATATCCAAAGGAATATATGCTGTAAAAACTATTAGGCTGCACATTTCTCTGCCTTGCAAGGCTGAGATGCTTATATAGCAGGCAGTGTCCAACATACACAGTATAATACAGCAATGCAAATTAAATTAAACTATAAAATGAATGTAAGATTAATCCATTTACATATTGCATTCCAATATTAAATAGTTACTATATTCAATCAATAATGTAAATACAATTCCTTTTACAAAACATAAATTTGGCCAGAGTTGTAATACTCAAGTCCAGGACCATATTTTCTTTGACTGATCAAGACCGGCTCATTCAGGTCCAAATCCCCCTAAAACATGGTCTTGGACACAGACTAGAAATGGATTTGAGTATTAGTCTGGACTTGAGTATAAGTTGAGTATTTCAGTACTACAACACTGAATTTAGTGGCTACAAATAGCATTTACAAAAGAGCAAAAAGTCATAAAAATCTGAAAAGAACTCAATTTTTAATTTCATTTTGTGGGAGGAAAACCTTTTTTATTTTACATGATGGGCAAAATTACACACACACACACACACACACACACACACACACATTCCATAGGCGTAATGGTTTTTATACTGTACAAACCCTATTTTCTATCGCCCTACACCTACCCTACACCTAAACCTAGCCCTCACAGGAGACTGTGCACTTTTACTTTCTCAAAAAAACTCATTCTGCATGATTTATAAGCCTGTTTCCTCATGGGGACCTTACAAATGTCCCCACAAGGTCAAAATTTACTGGTATTACTATCCTTGTGGGGACATTTGGTCCCCATAACGTGATAAATACCAGGTGCACACACACACTCACTCACACACACACACACACACATATATATGATTTTATATTATAATTGTATAACCAAAAAAAACAAACAAATAAATAAATAATACAAATTTTGATAGATATTATAATATAAATAATATATTTATAATTTGATAGATATTTTTGGCAAAAGGCAAAAGGCAAAAAAAAAAAAAAACTAAAATAAAAAAATAAAATTCAAATTCTGATTTTAAATTATTATTTGTCTTCTGAAATGGGTCATATGTAATTACGATAGAAAACCCCACTCTTTCGTTCAAGATGTTCATTTATTGCATGGACGGAGCAGATAAATGGAAATTTACATGCAAATTTTAAAGAAAATTTACATGCACACTGAAAGATAACGTAAAGGATAACTTTAACATTACGCTGTTAAACTGAATGCACTGTACAAAAAAATTGTTTCAACTTCAAATAATTTGTCACTAAAGTCAACTAAAATATCCAACTTGTATCTTAACATTAGGCTAAGTAACTTAAAAGTTCAAGTTGACTCAGCAGGGTAACAAATTATTTTAAGTTGAATTTTTTTTTTTTTTTTTACACTGTACGAAGCAAACTATTTGCTGAGATACTGTATCAATGTGACCAACAACACTCGATAAATAATCTACAGATGTTTAATGACATTTTTCATGTTTCCATTTTAAAAACCCAGTGTTATTCAGTGATGTCACTACAGTGTGTATGATTTTGATAGCATCCCTTGTGTTTTTATCGTATAAACTTGTGTTTAAGCAGCCCGTAGTCAGCAGTATGTAAAACCACCTCATTATCAGAGAGCGAATGTGTTCCTCCACATCCGTACCTGACAGTATGACGTGGGAACAGCCGACACTAATGACAAAGAAGTAGAGAAAGAATGCTCCTCCACCTGTCAGTGTGCAATCTGAGGGTAACGAATGAGCACTGAGGTGTGTGTGTGTGTGTGTATGTGTGTGTGTGAGCATTAGAGAAATGAATGGAGCCACAATCATCTTGTTGCAGCTTCGGCTCACTGACCGTCCTGACAGATTTCTTCACACACACACACACACACACACTGAGTTCAGACTCAGGATTATATTTGGAAAGCCATAAATCAAACGGCAGACATACTCCTGTCTCTTCGATATTCAGTTTAGTTTTCGGTTATTGTTATGCCTGTGTATCTCATCCGTGTATAACCATTCATAAAGACTGCTGATTCGATGACACGGAGCGTGTCGCCGTCAGACAATGCGTTCCCATCATTCTTCATTAGGCCGGTGTGGTGGTGTGGGTTCAGGCGATGTGCTGAACTGAACACTATTAGTGGCACATCTGAGAGAGCGTTCAATCAACCTCACGTCCGCGAGATTACAGTGCGCTGTATGAGGGCACGTCTGTCTTTCACAGGCCAATAATGGTCTCTTTATGGCTCTAAATGGTGTAGAGTTAAAAAGTGGGGTGTAAAAATGGTGTTGGAGTGATTTTATAGTGTGTGAACATGAATCAGAGTCAAAAAGTGCTGCTTTGTGTCAGTTATTTTTCAGGAAATGCATGACTACTACATACTTAGGTACTCTTATAAAGAGTACTTAATATAAAAATAATATCGGAGTGTTTATTTACACTAAGTGCAAATGGCCTGACTTGTTGGCAGAGGCTATTTACACTTATTCCACCCACCACAGTGTGATTGGGCTAGTCAACACTTCACAAGACGATTGTTAAACATTAGCTACAGTGGCGAAGATGGTAAAATGTGTGCTGTGGTCTTTTTGATGTGATCGACCCGAGTTCGAATCCACCTTTTGCCCGAACTTATGTCGGAATGGCATTTATTTTCAATAAAATGAAAAAAAATAAAATAAAATAAAACACTTTAAAAGTTGAAAATAAAGTATCAGGGTTAGGGTAGGTGTAGGTCCCAATAAGGTGGCATCCATTTAATAATTTGCATTAAAATGATAATTTACATTATTATTGCATACTGTTTTATAATGTACTACAATATTGAGGTGCAGATAATTACCACTATTTGCAGTAAGCGGTATAAATAGCAGAAAAACCTGCTATTTTAACAGTGTAAATAGAATCTGTAGCTAATTGCAATTAGTGTAAAATAATATCTGCTGCTAAATAATATTTTAAAAGAAAATACTTAAGGTAATGTAATGTTTTCAGACACTTAATTGCATGCTAATTGCAATTAAATGAAAATGTTTTATATTCTTATATTTGTAACTTAAGAGTGCATTTTGACTCATTTAAGTAGGACTTAGGTACATTTTTTATGTAATTTCATAACTTTTATACTGTCTTTGAAATATAGTTAGTTTTCCCAGATATGTTTGTATTAAACATTTGCAATGATGCTGTAATTTAGTAAATGTAAAATATTTGAACTTTCAGTGTAATATCAGAAAATACAGTTAAAATTACAATTAAGTACTTCAAATGTGCTTTAGTGTGTTAGACAACACATCAGCATAAATGTAGTTCTTTAAAACATGATAAATATTATTTATTATTTTATTACAAAGGTTACTTAAAAGTGCACTTAAGTGTGTTAGGAAACAGTCATGAAAGTGAAAAGTAGTTTTTATATTATATTATATTATATTATATTATATTATATGCAAGCACAAATTAAAACAAACATTAAATACAAACATAAAGTTCATTACTTAAAATAAATGTCAATTGCATTAAAATAAAGTATAAAAAAATAAATGTATTTTGTTTTAGCTCGTTTTCAAGTTCAAAACTCGATTTGTCATGGGGTGAATCTCACAAATTCCAATAACAGGGCCATTTATGGATTAATAAGGCTTGTTTTTGTGCATTTTCTTGCATAATACTATGTTTTGAGCTCAAAAGACTTTTACCATAGTATATTAATTGTAAACGAACACAATTTGATGTCTGCAACACATAACTAGCTCCATATGTTTGGCTTTTCTGACATAGTAAACTTGCTCAGTAGCACACCCGTTAACTAAATCAAAAATTAAATTAAAACTATAAACATAAAATTCATTGCTTAAAATAAAATAAATGTTAATTGCATTAAAATAAAGTATAAAAAATTAAATGTATTTTGTTTTAGCTCATTTACAAGATTTCCAATTTCACATTTTCATTTAGTTGAACTTACTAACCACATAACTCAAAAAAAATTTGAATAACTATACTAAAACTTAAATAAAAATGACAAAAGCACAACAAATTTACTAAAACTTCAACTAAACTTAACATGAAAGCAGAAAATATAAAAATAAAATAAATTCAGAATATTAACAAAAACTATAATAGTATCTCGATGCAAAAATAACACTGATTCATGCCAATTTGTGTACAGTAGCTACAGTAACCAATGTATCATTGTGTGAAGTATGTGAGTTGTGTTCGTGCTGTATCTGTATACAGCAAAATTTCATTTTACCACTTGCAGTGATCAGAAACTCGCAGTCGATATTATAACATGCAGAGAAGTGTGTGTGTGCCGTTACATTGTCTCATATGATTAATCTCTAGGCATAAACTCACTCTGGCGCTGTGCGACTGGAGATTCGGTTGGGGTTGGTCAAATCTCTCCAAGGCGTTGATGGTGTTTTATATTATAAATGAATGGTGTGTGTGGGCCTGTAGTCATATTACTGCAGTAATGGCGGGTAATGAACTGGGCGCTGTGAGAATAATATCAGAATTTCTCCTGTTTTCGCTCTCCTTCCCTCATATCATGTTATTTTTACTCCACATTGATATTTTGGATACTTATCCCCGAGGAAAGACACGAACAGACAGACAAAGAGAGGATTTCAGCGAATTCAAGATGGAGATGAACAAGCTGCATGTAGGCACCCAGAATAGCAATGCGGACAGAGTGTGTGTGTGTGTGTGTGTGTGTGTGTGTGTGTGTGGCCGTTAGTCTGGTGTCGTACTGATGTAAGCAAACCATTCTGTCACTGGAAGATCAGAGAAAGCACTTTGATGGACAGCAGTGGGACTGAAGGGGCTGGACCTACAACAAAGAAAGACACAAGAGCTTCATAAATGATGTATTCTCTGTCCAAACACATCTCCTACATCTCTTCTCACATCTTCTGAGAATGATGATATGAATCGCGTTTGAAATCAGTCTGCTTTAAATCTCAAGTGTCATTTTTTTTCTGTCATCTTTTACTCCATCTCATGTCAAAATGTCATTTGTTCATGCATTCAATTCAAAACTCGATTTGTCATGGGGTGAATCTCACAAATTCCGATTACAGGACAAATTATGGATCAATGAAGACTTGTTTTTGTGCATTTTCTAGCACAATATTATGTTATAAGCTCAAAACTCTTTTACCATAGTATATTAATCCCTTACGAAAAAGAAGTTTATTCAAGTGTGCTATTAAGATACTTCTTTTAAACTAAAAATAGGAAAGTATACTTTTAGTCTACTTTTCATGTACTTCTCAGAAATGTGCTTTATATACTTATCAGAAATATACTTCAAATGACATTTCAGTATACTTGATTTATACTTAGAAAAAGTCTAAATATATTTGAGCTATACTTGTGCTCTGAGAATCCGTGTTTTCATTGTTATACATGAGAGATCCTATTGCACATCTTCTGTACAAAATTTCCAAAACAAAAGCGAAGAAACCAAAATAGATGCTTCCACACTGTAAAAAAATGCAAATACATATTTTCCATTTTATGAAACATTTTGTCTCCAATACTAAAAAATGCTATTTTCTTGAAACTAAAAACCCTTGTCAGACCAATAAAATTACACAAATGTTGTCCCAACTAGTCAAACACAGTTGTCTGAGCAAAGAATAGGATTAGAATAGGATAGGATTATTGTTTTGCTGTCAGCTGACTTCATTTAAACTTTTTTGTTGTTGTTTTGTCATTATTGTTAGTTATTTGTTGTACTGTGATGTAAAGATCTCATCTTTTTAATATTTGCTGATTGCCATCGTTCTTGAGGTTTGTGTATCTAGTTTTGAGGCCTAAATACTTTCAACCACTTATATCCATTCCGTGGATATCTTAATCTTGTAAAATGCTTTACAAACAAACACAGCGTTGTCTACATGTTAGACTAAGTTATTTATAATGTTTTGTATGTTCAGATTCATATAACAAAATATATACAAATTAATACCTAAATAGGGACATAGTAGTATACTTAAAGTATGATATAAAGTTCACTTAAAGAAAACTTATGAGTATACTTACAGTATAAAACTACTAATCTTGTAGTGCTATACTTCAAAGTGTACTAAAAATGCATAAAAAAGTATTTAATTAGTAAACTATCAGTATGCCTATTAGTTCACGTTTAGTATACTTGCAGTACAAACTGAAAACTTAGATGTAAACTAGTTGTGTACTCAAAGTTTACTACTGTTATACTTAAAGCATACATAAAAGTATACTTTTATATACTAGAAATTGGGCCAATTTAGTCCCAAGGAGTATTAAAGTAGTACACTGAAAAGTATACTACTAGTATGCTGATATTTGTATACTTACTACATAAAGTATACTTAAAAATATACTTGAACTTTACTTAAGTATACTTAATAAAATAAACTTGAAGTATACTTCTTTTTGGTAAGGGATTGTAAACAAACACATTTTGATATCTGCAACGCATAACTAGCTCCATATGTTTGGCTTTTCTAATGTAGCAAACTTGCTCGGTAGCGCACCCGGTAAATGTTTTTATCTCATGTTTACCTTTACTTTTGGTTAGGTTTAGGGTACGGTTTAGTTTAGGTGGTGCATTATTCTTTTTAACAATCATGATATACACTTCAGCCTCCAGGCTCAGAGTGTCCCAAACACCAATATTTAAACGATTCAAAAAAGCTGAATCACTGTTTGGTCATATGAGATTTCGGTATAGAGATTTAAGAGATTTAGCAGATAAAGATCACGACTTTTTGGTTAGTACTACAGCGACTGTATATTAGAACCATTTGTTCTTTGCTTTTGGGATCTGAAGAAGCATTTGGACCTGGAAACGGTGACAAATGAACAAGCAGATAAAGCACAAACTTCTGTTAAAAGTTTATTTAGTTCAGCTGTGAGGTTTACACTACTATATTTGAAGACCTGAAACCAGGGCTGCAGGATCAATCATATTTTAATCAAGATCACGATTTATGCTTCTCTCAATTAATGAAACATAATCATCTGTGACATTTGCATTATCTTTTTTAGTAAAAAGCATTCAGGAGCTTTCGTGCAAGCAGGTGCCAGATGTCAAGTGTTTAAATCCCCCTATCAGAGCTTTTCTTTTGAATGGATACATTTTTAGCCAAGTGTCCAGCCTTAATCCTGCCAATCTGGCAACCATTAGCACGTGCTCTGTCTGCACTAAGAAAAAAAAAAAAAAGTATAATCTACTTGAAACTTTTAATTTCACAATTCATAATTTTTGCAATTTTTAAAATCTTTTTTTCCATCACAAATTATTTTTTTCTTGTAATTCTGAGTTTATATCATGCAATTCTGTCTTTTTATCCCAGAATTTTGTATCTACTTCTTGCAATTCTGTTTTTTCGCCATGTAATACAAAATAAAAAAAAGGTAATAGCACCTTTTTTTGCACAGATCTGATTTTTTTTTCCCCTCGCAATTTGCGAGTTTATATCTCACATTAATGAGAAGTCAGAATTGTAAGCTACAGTTGAGATCAAACGTTTACATCCCCCTTTCAGAATCATTAAAAATGTTTATTATTTTACCAAAATAAGAGGGATCATACAAAATGCATGTTATTGTTTATTTAGTACTGACCTGAATAAGATATTTCGCATAAAAGATGTTTACATATAGTCCACAAGAGAAAATAGTTGAATTTATAAAAATGACCCTGTTCAAAAGTTAGGCTTGATTCTTAATACTGTGTTGTTACCTGAATGATCCACAGCTGTGTGTTTTTGTTTAGTGATAGTTGTTCATGAGTCCCTTGTTTGTCCTGAACAGTTAAACTGCCTGCTGTTCTTCAGAAAAATCCTTCAGGTCCCACAAATTCTTTGGTTTTCAGGCTTTTTTGTGTATTTGAACCCTTTCCAGCAATGATTGTATGATTTTGAGATCCATCTTTTCACACTGAGGACAACTGAGGGCCTCATATGCAACTATTACAGAAGGTTCAAACACTCACTGATGCTCCAGAAGAAAAAAAACATGCATTAAGAGCCAGGGGTGAAAACTTTTGAACAGAATGGAGATGTGTACATTTTTCTTATTTTGCCTAAATATCATATTTTTTAGTACTGCCCTTCAGAGGCTACAGAAGATACCTGCATGTTTTCCAGAAGACAAAATAAGTTAAATGTACCCTGATCTTCAAATTCAAAAAGTTTTCACCCCTGGCTCTTAATGCATCGTTTTTCCTTCTGGAGCATCAGTGAGTGTTTGAACCTTCTGTAATAGTTGCATATGAGTCGCTCAGTTGTCCTCAGTGTGAAAAGATGGATCTCAAAATCATACAGTCATTGCTGGAAAGTAGGGCTGGGCGATAAATCGATAACGATAATTATTGCGTGATATGAATTTCCTCGATAAACGATAACAAGAGTTCAATACATGTTCGATATAATATTTAAAAGGCGGAACAAAAGAGCGCTAATCAAAGTGCGCCACTCGGACCGTTTATCCGATCGGATCAAAGTTCAAACCGCGGCACTGCGCGAACTTACATACAGATGTAGATGCGTTCACTCGCTGAGGAGTCTCAGTCTCTAAACAGCGCCAATGTAAAGTGCTTGAATTCAGTGAAGAGCACAAATGAATTGGTTTATAGCCAGATGAAACAGCGCTGACAAACAGGAGAAACACTGTGCGCAACAATACAGTCAGAAGGCTTTTTATCCTACAAATCGCCATAATTTACCATAGATTTACTGTAGTAGCACCGCACAGTGGTGTTGTGTCAGAAATGTGGGTATATTTGTGTTGTGTAATTGTGTTGTGTAATTGTGTAATTTCATTACATTATTAATGTAGACATGTATTAAATGATGGAGGAGTAATGGAATATAATTACAGTATTTTTTTGCGATTAAATAGTGTTTATGCATTTACACTAAACATATTTAGAGTACTATTTTTCATACAAATACCTAGGAACCATATTACATTTTTACCATGGTACTGAGGTGCTATATTTGTGGTTTTAACTGTTATTACCATGAACTATTATAATACTATGGAAGAGCAAAAAAAAAAAACACTCAAACAGTCAGAATAATTAAATTTCACCATATAAAAATGAGGTTACTACAATTTTTATTACTGATTTTGCTAATGAACATAAATCTACATCTGCATCCTCAAGCTACTATCAAATGTGTATTTCTAAGAGAAAATTATATTGGAAAAATACAGAATTATGTTAGAAAAATATTTTCTAAGAATTTTTTTTTTTTAATAATATTATTAATATTATCAGGTAACACAAACCTGTTTCTTGATTTGAAACAATATTACTCATTAACACATGCAAAATGAGAAATTTATTTTTTCAGTTAAGAAATTTATTTTAAGGAAAAATGACTGGAAAAAGTGTGAAGAATTCAAAACAATATGAAGTGTTTATCATGTTCTGACCATAAAGAATATTTTTACGCCACATTTAACTGTCTGGTTTTTGACAACTTTCACATTGTAGCAAAAATCTGCCTTTAAACTTGAAAGAATTAAAAAAAAAATTACATTTATCGTGATAATTATCGATATCGACTGATATGAAAAAAAAAATATTGTGATTTTGATATCACCCAGCCCTATTGGAAAGGGTTCAAATACACAAAAATGCCAGAAAACCAAAGAATTTGTGGGACCTGAAGGATTTTTCTGAAGAACAGCTGGCAATTTAACTGTTCAGGACAAACAAGGGACTCATGAACAACTATCACTAAACAAAAAAACACAGCTCATTTAGGTAACAACACAGTATTAAGAATCAAGCGTATGTAAACTTTTGAACTGGGTCATTTTTATAAATTCAACTACCATTTTCTCTTGTGGACTATATGTAAACATCTTTTATGTGAAAAATCTTATTCAGGTCAGTACTAAATAAACAATAACATGCATTTTGTATGATCCCTGTTATTTTGGTAAAATAATTAACATTTTGCAGATTCTGAAAGGGGGATGTGAATTTTTGACCTCAACTGTATAAACACAATTGCGAGGAAAAAAGTCAGAACTGTGCAATAAACAGTCGTAATTACCTTACTTTTTTATTATTATTATTATTATTATGTGGTGAATCCTGACTTCTGACTTTATATCCCACAATTCTGATTATTTTTTTCAGAATTGCATATTTATATCTCACATTTCTGAGAAAAAAAAACTGCGAGGCATAAATTCAGAATCATGAGAAGAAAAGTCAACTGTAAGATAAAAATTCACAATTACCGTTTTATGCCCCCCCCCCAACCCCGCCCCCAACGCCCCCCAACCCCCCCCCCCCCCCCAAGGCAGAAACAGGCATCTATAAAAGAGTGTTTATTTGTAATAAATATTATCAAGAAACTACATGAGTTAAAGCAAACCATGTGAGTTGATATTCTCTGCCTATGTGAAAGTGCGATAATTCTGATGAAATCTATAAAGAAATTTTTAAAACTGTGATTAATAATAAATTGTGATCAAAATAATCATGATTTTCAATTTAACGGAATCTTGATTTCATGGGCTCTTTAAGTATTTTGAACATCAACACAAAGGTTGCTTCAATCCCAAAGAACTTCCAAACCTGATCTATTTTCCTCTACACCCATCAGCAAGGTTAGTCCGGTCTCTCCGCATCCTTGCCGTTGGAGCTCTTTGCCTTTTCAATCATAAGAGCGCTCACACACGTACCATTAGCTTCCTAATAATTTAAAATAATATGATAACATGTAAAGGCTTGTAATATACTGAGTAAGATACATGTGTAATTATGGATTATCTTCTGGATCTTAATGAAGATATGTTGGACATCAGTTGTAATTAGATGTGACAAACTCAAGTCTTTTTAATTAAATACTCAGATAGCGCTCTCTCAGTATCTCTCTCGCAGACATGATCCACGGACAAAGATTAAACTCAGTCTGACACTAAATTGGATTTGCAATAGAGAGCTGCCATTTATCATTTAGTTGGGAATTACGTTTAGGCTATGTTGAGAACAGCATGCGATCATGCTACTATTTCTGTATTATATATATCGTATGATTAGTATCATATGCGGATACATGTGCAGTGAACAATGGAGGACAATGTGAGGAACTGAGTGTCACTGTGCTTCCATTTCCACTGTGACAAATGAACCATAAGTAATATCAGCCCTTATTATCTTGTCTTTTTTAATTTATACTTTGAATGTAGGGTTTTTTTGTTTTTTTTAGCAGAAAATTGGGTTAAAATGTAGGATGATGACTGGCTGTCACTTGCTGTGTATGGTTGCATACTATAAAATCCTATAAAAAGACTGATGAAGCTGGATGCAGTGTTCTGTTAGTCAAAAGTAATATTGCCTTTATAAAACATTTTTCTAAACAGAGAAATGACATTGAGAATTGACAATGACTTCAGACGAAAGAGAAAAGACATAATTATCTTAATATAGTGCCTTTAAATTAGGCTTTACAGAGAAAAGACTGAAAGACAAATAAGCATACATAATAAGAGAAAGTCAGAGAAAAGCTATCCTAAAAATATCCTAAGATGAAATTTAAATACATTAGGTGACTTGAAAGAGATTGAGACTTAAAAACTCCACACTGCTTAAATTCGTGTAAAAATAAATGCACTTTATCATACATTTGAAAAAGAGTACTTATTATGGATATAATACACTTCAAAAGAAACTTAAACTTAGTTTAACTGTAACAGAACAACAATTCACAAATAATTTACTCACCCCCTTGTCATCCAAGATGTTCATGTCTTTCTGTCTTCAGTCATGAAGAAATTATGGTTTTTTAAGGAAAACATTTCAGGATTTTTTTCCATATAATGGACTTCATTGGTGTCCCGAATTTGAACTTCCAAAATGCAGTTTAAATGCAGCTTCAAAGGGCTTTAAACGATCACAGCTGAGGAAGAAGGGTCTTATCTAGCGAAACGATCGGTCATTTTTTTCGGAAAATTAATTTTTTTATACTTCTTAAGCACAAAAGCTTGTGTAGCACAGGCTCTGGGATTACTTGCATGCTATTATGCATAATTAATTGTTATTATAATAGTAAGTACACGTAACGTGCAACAAGGACGCCTTAAAATAAAGTGTTACCTAAATGTCATTTATAAATCATTTAAAAAACTTAAAGTAAGGTATTAATGTATGTCATATTTTGTATATAACAATATAGCATACTTAGCTAGAGCTATATTGAGTTAAGTTTGATCTTAAATAAGCAGAACAAATTTGTGTTATCTCAAATGTTGCATTAAATTACATTTTAGATTTATGAATGATTTACATGCATTTATTCTGCTCGAGTTCAGTTTGGCCAGAAATATTTCACACACAAATTCACTCAAGAATGAGTCTTAAAATAAATGTTGCTTGAAATATTGATTTCTGTTCAAATTATTTAAGTCTGTGAGAAGAAAGTCTAAAATTCAGTCCTAATGTGTATTTTGCAATAATACCCTGTACATTTACATTCCACGTGCACATAATGAAGATTTACAGCCTAAAACAGGCCAAGAAATCCAGCTTTAGGCACCACCACATGAGGGAGGCCTGACCCAACACAACTTAAATTAAATCAAGAGCTCTGAGATACTAAAACGAGAGGTTTCATTCAGATAACTTGCATGCAATCATGAAAATAACCAGCTCAGCATGTGTGTGTGAGCACTGAGTAATGCGTAGTGCATTATACTAGCATTCCTGATTCTATTAATCAAATCTTATCAGTCTGGCATGTTCCCTTGAGACACACACACACACAGAGCCTGTACATAACGAGACGGCATTATCTTGTTCGGTAATGGATTGCTGTGGTGAATGTTCTGTCAGCGCTCATGTTCATACTGACACCTCCAAGAGCTCCTCACACACACTGCTTAAACATCTCAGTCCGGCAAAATTAGCTGCCACTCTATTATTCAATCATATTTTCTCCATCTTTCTTCCTTGGGCTTTTTCTTACATTCACTTGTTTTTTCATTAGGTATTTCTGTCTTTTGTTCATTGATTTGTTCTTTCTTTCAGGCGGATCTGCTGGATGCCGTTCCAGGTTCACGACCCCGCAGGTAAATCACAGTGTGACGACTCCGAATGTGTCAGCGCTCTGCGTGAGCGCTTTAGCGTCTCCTCGCACCTGAGCGACGCTTCAATGTCACACCTGCTGTTACTGAGAATAAATTCAATATTTAAGAAACCTTCCACTCCCTATGTCGAGGAGTCGAGTGACTCAGAGTTAATTGTCATCTTCGTGCGTGATGTTTGTTTTGTTTCACTTGCTGTGAAATCACGTTCGTCGTTTGACATTCATGCGGCGTGCAAAATACACACATTATCCTCAGAAACTCGTGTTTTTGGTAAAATGATAATTCGATGTTATAAAAATGTTGATTTGATCTGATGCTTCAGCATAAACATCACCGTGGTTTAGTGGGGCAAAAATCACAAAGAAATAAACAGGTCATTCTTCACCCCATAATCAAAAGTAGAAAACAACCCAGGCTAATTGGAAAAACATGCCTGTGGTGACATTTCTGCAAAGTATTATGGTGCTTTTACATGTCCGGTCAGTGGCACTAAAAGCTAAAAGCATTTTGTTTATTTGTTGGTTGTCACACATGTTGTGACAGTTTTGGAAATGAAATGTCTGCTTGCAGAAAAAAAGTTAATACTAGTTAATGCACATTTAAAAATAACATTTTATAAATCGTATACATTTCATAAAATGATGCAATAAAATAATTACAACTACTTAGAGTTTATTTGCAAAAACAGATAACTGTTTTTTTTTTTAATTTTCAAAAATCATGTTTTTTATTATGTTATCATGTTTTTATGGTGTTTTATTTTGTTAGTTAGCTGTATTTTTATTATCAGAATAATCCAACTTGCAGTTGCATTGAGATCAATTGGAATGCACAATGAGAAAACATGATTTTTGAAAATTGTTAAAAACAGAATTATCTGTTTTTGCAAATAAACGCTTCATATATTGATACTTTTTTCTAGTTTTGCTGTAGTTCAAGTATAACTTAAAATTTGCCAAATATTTTCAGCTTTTTAATTAACAAAATGGGAGTTAATGTTACAGTAGTAACATAGTAACTTTAAAAACATTTAAATCTTTGAACATTCTCATGCAGATAAGAAGTTACGATTTTAGTTGAAAATTATGACAGTATTAATGTTTTAGAAGCTCAAGTTCCAGCGGTCAAAAATGACCCGGGTGTATGCAGATTTTGATTGCACTGGTACGGTTAAAGCAGTTCAAATACGGTCCAGCTTCTATTAAAAAAAAAATAAATAAATAAAAGTAGTAGATTATATTACAAGCTGGCAAAAAGCAGATTACTACACTGAAACTATTAAGGGTTAGTCAATAGTCATAGCACAGCAAAAACTGATTAACAGCAGCATTTGACTTAATATTATATTACTTTCTACAATTATTGTGTAATATTATTTGTATATCACTAGTTGACTCAAATGACTCAGTCAACTCTTTTGTGGACCAATGTTATTTTAATGTACTGATACATATATTCAAAATGATCAATTTTTCTTTTATGCCAAAAATTATTAGGATATTAAGTAAAGATCATGTTCCATGAAGATATTTTGTACATTTCCTACCGTAAATATATTCAAACTTTAGTTAGTATTATGCATTGCTAAGAACTTAATTTGGACAACTTTAATGGCGATTTTATCAACATTTAGATTTTTTTTTTTTTTTTTGCACCTTCGGATTCCAGATTTTCAAATAGTTGGAAAACTTATTTATTCAGCTTTCAGATGATGTATAAATCTCAATTTTAAAAATTGACCCTTATTACCTGTTTTGTGGTCCAGGGTCACATAAAAGTTTCACAACACGTTCAAAGTGAAATGTCCATTGAGTGGCACTAAAAGCACATTCAGTTTTGTCCGAAACAGATGAATGTAAATCTGGCAATGCTTTGTTATGTTGGTTGTAGTATGAATCTCAGGAACTTGGAAATTAAATTTCCGGTGAGTCATGTAAAAAAAAGTTAATGCTGTATCACATTTAAAAATAACCACTTAAACCTAACCGATAGTGGTAACAAAAGCAAACGTGAAATAAAATCACATTTTCTGAAGCAGTCATGCCATTTTAGCTTGAATCGTGTGTTGCATGGGACTTGCAAATTAGTGCCTTGCATCTAAATGCAATGATGTACCGGGTGCACTACCGAGCAAGTTTACGGTGTCGGAAAAGCCATATATTTGAAGCTGGTTATGTGATGCAAACATCAAAATGCTTAGTTTACAAATCATGTACTATGGTAAAGTTTTGAGGTCGTGACATCCACCCCTGTAATCATAATTTGTGTGAAAAGGAATAAAATTTGTTGCTGTTTCACTGCCATTTTGGCTGGAAACTGCAGTGGATTGTATGCATAGGTACCTTTTTTGAGTTTTGAAGCAAAAATGTAAGCAGAGGCATGTTTTTCCAATGAGCTTAGACTGGATACTAGAAGAAGAAGCCTTTTTGGCAACATTAATATGGTTTGTATTGTGACATAAGCTCTATTTTGATTCTGAGGTGAGGTACCCGTGCATTATCATATATATTTATAGTCCGTAAGCGCAGTCAGAGATGTAAACATCTTAACCTGTATGTGGTCCACAGTCCAGGCTTAAAATCCCGCTCTCGTCTGCAACCGCAATCACCTCTCATTTCGCCATAGAGATCCTATTCATGTTTATGCATGAGTTTAGATGCTCATTCAGAGGGGGTTACGAACGTGTGAATCCGTCTGTAAGCCGAGTCGCGTGGGTGTGGGATGAGCTCCGAACGCGAGAGGACACCGCAGAAGAACAACAGCACAGCTAAAATGAGTTTGACATTGGCCCAGCGCACAACCAATGGAGGGTGACAGATCCAATACTAGCAGGGTGCAACTGTGTGTGTGAGAGTGTGTGTGTGTTTGGTAAAGTGGCAGGACTAAATGTTTTGTCAGGCCTCCAGCTCTGCGGTCACTGATCAGTATGAGCGGTTCATTTAGGAGTAGCGAACGTCCCATCACGAACGTCAAATCAGCCTTCCTGTTCCTCCCTCAAGCAGCACAGGGTATGAGATCTGTTCTTTTGGTAAACATTGGATTTTGAGTGATCAATAATAGTTTAAAGGATGCTGGATATTATACTTGCAGTGTTGGAGAAACTACTTGAAAAGCTACTTCCCAGCTTTCAGATATGGGAAGTAACAAAGTACAAATACCACGTGACTGTACTTAAGTAGATTGTTCTGGTATCAGTATTTTATTTAACTATTTATTTTTCTGACTACTTTTTACTTTTACTCCTTACATTTTTACACAAATATCTGTACTTTCTACTTCTTACATTTTCAAAACAGGCTCGTTATCAGCATTTGGTGGATCACCATTCGATAACAAATCTCTAATAAATCATGGATCGGTTAGTCTTGACTAGCAACGCGATTCGGCTCGCGCGCGCTCCGCGTCTCCGGCAAACGGTTGACTCAAGAATTGAGTGGAAGCGCCCGGTTGGATCATAGAGGCAAAACTACTGACCTGTTCAAGACTGTGCAGGTCAGTTTCATCTGTAAACAGGCTGCTAGTTGCGAGCAGTTTAATGCTTTACTATGTAAACAAAGACAAAACTACAGCAGCAGTACTATAAACGAAACGTAACTAAACTACTATCATCACTCAAAATACTCTGTGCTAAAGGACATCATTATTATCTACTGTAAAGTTACAGTAGTAATTTAGCAAACAAATGTTATAAAACATTGTTTTGTAATACGTTCAGAGGGAGCTAGGGCAGATAGCAGAACCTGATTTTACCAAGTACGACATGTTCCTGGATCAACATCTTTGTTGACCCTGGAACAACATTGTGAGTAACCAATCAGATTTGAAAAAACAGTTTATAGTTTTTGTGAAGTTTAGTCTTGCAATCAGTGTTTAGTGCTTGTACATCAGTGTCATTCATCTATCATTTCCTCTGATTTTAGGGATTACTAATGGGTAAGGTTAGGTTTAGGTGTAGGGATGTGGTCAAGATTAAATTTTTGGATTAAAATGTTTTCACATATTTTGTTGACCCTGGAACACATCTAACTCAGCAAAATCAGGACGTGCAGGGCAGATAACAACACAACCCTTACGAAAATTAAAACCAAAATCCATGGTTACTACAGTTAAACCGTGGTAACCACAAATGAAATATGGTTTTGCTACACTAACCGTAGTCTAACCATGAGATGTGTAGTAAAACTATGGTTGTAAATTAAAACGGATTGTAATCAATCCGCCAAACAAACATGCTTACTGTACTTTTACTGTAATAAACCATGGTTAATTTTGGTATAAGAAAAAATACTCATGATAATGCAATAATATGTTCAGTATTAGGGATATTGTCATGATGTAATCATTATTGTACTAATTGACATTTAGGCAATTTAGAAAATATAGTTTTGTTAAATCTATAGTATTTAAGCCATTTTAAGATAAACAGTTGAGTTTTACCGTTTTCGAATCCATTCAGCCAGTCTCCTGGTCTGGCGGTAGCACTTTTAGCATAGCTTAGCATAGATCATTGAATCCGATTAGACCATTAGCATCTCGCTCAAAAATGACCAGAGTTTCGATATTTTTCCTATTTAAAACTTGACTCTTCTGTAGTTACATTGTGTACAAAGAGGGACAAAAAATGTGATTTTCTAGGCTGATATGGCTAGGAACTATACTTTCATTCCGGCGTAATAATCAAGGAATTTTGCTGCCGTACCATGGGTGCAGCAGGCGCAATGATATTACGCAGCACCTGAAAGTGACCAGCACTAAGTTTGTGTAGATGCAGAGTTGCAACCGGCAGAGTTGACGGCTGCGTAATATCATTGTGCCTGCTGCACCCATGGTACGGCAGCAAAGTTGATTATTAGTTCCTAGTTCCTAGCCTTATCGGCCTATAGAATCGCAACTTTTCATTTTCCGTCAGTCTTAGTACACAATGTAACTACAGAAGAGTCAAGTTTTAGATAGGAAAAATATTGCCATTATATATGTCACTTTTGAGCGAGATGCTATCGGTCTATTCAGATTCAATGATCTATGCTAAGCTATGCTAAAAGTGCTACCACCAGACCCGGAGATCGACTGAATGGATTCTAAAACGGTAAAACTCAACTGTTTAACTCTAGGGGAGTTGGACAATGAGCCTATTTACAAAAAAGTGGAGTGTTCCTTTAAATAAAATTGTTACTGCAAATAGAATATAATGAGGTGGTTGTTTTGCAACAAGGTGGAGACAGTTCTGCTCATAACAGTAAATGGCGGATACGAAAAGTGATGGGTACAAAAAAATTTGTGAAAAAAGCAAACACACACAAAGTGAGATGCAGTGAAATATCATGGAAAATGAAGAGACTGAAAAGGAAAATGGGAGCGAAGGTGCAGTTCAAGAGAGAGTCTTTTTCTTATTTTGCACGGCCCCAGCCTAAGGTTTTAAACATTTATTTGAATGTGATGGCCATACAAAAAAACATGGTTTCAGTAGTTGTTGTGGGTGTATGGGATGGCCTGGATGAGTGTGAGATTTCCCAGTCTGAAATTTTGTCCCAGTCCGGCCCTGTTCCACATGGTGGATGTTTAGCCTTGATACATTCATTAGCTAACAAATTTTAAATGTAAGTTATTTTGTATTAATGTGTCAATATGATGTGAGGTCCAGTTACCAGTGTGACACTAAAACAGGTAGTAGTAATGGGTACTTTTTACTTAAGTACATGTCTGAGCCCATACTTCTTTACTTTAGTAAAAAAGCGTAGTGAGTACTTCTACTTTTACCAGAGTATTTTTAAACATAAGTATCTGTACTTCTACTTGAGTGATAGATGTGTGTACTTTTGCTATCTCTGCAAGCTATCAAAAATATGAACATTTTGATAATGTTCCCATTGAGTTAGGAAAATATCATTTCTGAATGTTAATCAGTGTTTTAATAATATGTCACCCTGGACCACAAAACCAGTCATAAGGGTAATTTTTTTTTTAATTCAGCAAAGTGAAAATGGTCTACGGTGAGCACCATTCGCTTGCATTAGATGGAGAAAAATCCTGGAATTTTTTTTCCACATTCTTAAATTCTCTTCAGTTGAAGAAAGAAAGACCTATAAATCTCGGATGGCCTTGGGGGTGAATAAATAAACAAGAAATCGTCATTTTTGGATAAACTATCGCCTTAATATATATTAAATGCATATGTGATGCTGGACCACAAAACCTTAAGTAGCACGGTATATTTGTAGCAATAGCCAACAATACATTGTATGGGTCAAAATGATCAATTTTTCTTTTATACCAAAAATCATTATGATATTAAGAAAAGATCATGTTCCATGAAGATATTTAGTAAATCTCCTACTGTAAATATATCAAAACTTAATTTTTTATTTGTGATATGCATTGCTAAGAACTACTTCATTTGGGCAACTTCCAAGGCGATTTTCTTAATATTTTGCATCAGATTCCAGATTTTCAAATAGTTGTATCTCTGCCAAATATTGTCCTATCATACCAAACCGTACATCAATATAAAGCTTATTTATTCAGATGTATAAATCACAATTTTAAAAAATTGACCCTTAAGACTGGTTTTGTGGTCCAGGGTCACATATATTAAATGTACTAAATTAAACTTCATCATTGCGAATGTGTAATGACAAATATATTTATAAAATCTCTCTGAAGTTTAGCTAATAACATTTTCCATCTAATTGCAGTTAGCATGCAATTAAATGTCTGAAAACATTACACTAAGTTCTTAATGTAATGAAGTAACACTAAAGTATATTATTTCCAGTGATGGGAATAACGGCGTTAGAAATAAACGGCGTTACTAACGGAGTTATTTTTCTTTTATATCATGCAGAACTGCCGGGCTATATGTAAACAATATTCTTTGTTGTATTTTCCTGTCAAAATAACGGAGGTCCGAATTCTTCAGCTTCTAAGAACTGCCGGTTTCTCCGGTAGTAGGCGGAACTAATGCGCAAACGGCAATCTCATTGGCTGGCGCTCACCAATGATCGTCCCTGTTTTGATTTCAGCAAATCAGTTCGAGTGAACGCAGACAACGTAATTAATATTCATGAGCCCAGCAGTTCATTAATCTTTAGTGCATTTTATATTGTTGTTAGTAGTAGAATTCGTAGTAGTTTTATCAGTATTATTTTTTCCCCCCCTTTTTTATAGATACACTAAATGACAAACAATATCTTAAGCACCACCACCAGTCTTAAGATCAGTCAACATGACAAATGCATTCGTACATGGTTATTCTAGTAGTTCTAATTACTAAAGTTTAATGCAAATTTTTATAATATCATATTATACTGCTTGACAGCCAAAGTGTACTTTCAGATATTTAAAAAAAAAAAATAAAAAAAAAAAATAGCAACAACAACAAAAAATGTACTAGCCAATGGCTATTCTATTGCCAAGGTGTCCATAGAAGGTTGATAATATTTACAATATTTTTTTTTATTTGATAGATGTCTCTCACATCAACATTAAAAAATACATTATAGTAGATTAGTGTACAATGTTTTATAATAATAATTTATTCAATTTATTGTCCATTTCATTCATTTAACATACTTAATATTGGGGACATCCAAGTTACTTGACATATTTGAGCATTTTTCTAAAAAAGTAACACAATAGTTACTTTCTCTAGTAATTAGTTACTTTTATAATCATGTAACTCAGTTACTAACTCAGTTATTATTTGTGAGAAGTAACTAGTAACTCTAACTAATTATTCTTTTACAATAACATGCCCAACACTGATTATTTCTGTAATAAGGGTTAAAAGTCCACTAAAGTGTATTTCTTTTTCTAAAAGGACAGCTTATTTGAAAGTGAAATACTTTTAATAGACATCTCACATTTTCAGAAAGCAGGAATTTGATATGCATCCCAATTCGTCTGCTATCAGTAACTGATGGTGTGCATCCCAAATCACAGAACCAACAGTACACTCTCAGGAAAAAAAAAAAAGGTACAAAAGCTGTCCCTGGGATGGTATACCTTAAAAAAAAATGTGCACTTTTGTACCTTATTTACCCCAAAGGGTGCATATTAGTACCTAAACGGTAAATATAGTACCTTTTGAAAGGCTACTGCCACAGTGACAGCTTTTGTACCTTTTTTCTGAGTGTTTAGTATGCGAAAGATGCTAAAGGTATAAACAGTTTCAGGTGGATTTTTGAATGCCATAATGGAAAATCCAGCTGAATCACCTAGAAATCAGCTGCCATGTTTCATAAACACATTTACCAATTAAAATGTTTGGGATTTTTGGAAGAAGTGCCCAAAACCTCTCTAAAACAGGCAAACCAGACCAGCCTAAGAGACCAGGCAACCACTTTAGGCTGTTTTTCAGCAGGATGAACCAGAAAGTTTTAACAAGTTTTACAACTAAACGTGGGCCCAAAATATAAAACTGGTGCTCAGACGGTTTTATCCTAATCCTGGCTTGACCATAATGCAGCTGTCAACATTACTGCGATTTTCGCATAATAACAGCATTCTTTCAGGGTTTGTCTTGACAGACACTTAGACATTGTTGCAGCAGCGACACGAAGACGTTAATATCACGTTAATTTGACAGTGTCTGTCTGTGGGTGTGGCTCGCCAGCATGAAACTGTCCTCAGACACTCGGCGTAATTGTAGATTGTCACTCGGCTTGAAATGTTTTAAAGCTGATTTGTTTCTCTCTTGTGCAGAGCTGAAATCAGGCTGGAAACGGTCAGATTGCTGCAGAAGAGGATCTTGATTGAGGTGACCTTGGCTGGAGAGTTTTTCACGCCACAGTTAAATCAAGAAATGTGACTTAGAGAGACGTTCGGGAGCTTCTGATTGGGTCTTTCACCTCTGCCAGATTAAGGCTGCTTTCATACTGGTTCGATTGCTCGCTCCGAACTCCAGTTCGATTTTCTGACCTCACAGGTCTCGCTTCACATCATTATTTGAGGCCGAACCGCAATAGATCAGTGTGAGTAGAAATGTTAAACTAAGGTTTTTCTAGCATAGCAGACGCTATTGTTAAAAAAGAAAAGTCATATCCGAATGCATTTTGAAATGATAATACAATTTTGTGACGTTTGAGGTCACCATTATGGTGATTAATGTCTGATAACTTGGACTTTATTTATTCTTTATTCATTTAACTTCCTCCCAGCCAGTAAAACCTAATTCATTTGTACCAGTGTATTTTCTTTAAAAGCCACAAGTGCATCCGACTTCATTTTTAAAGGTCATTTTTAGTGGCTGAATTCCCGGCAGTGTTATTTTAGTATCACTGATATATTATTATAGTTTTTGTTAATATTTTAAAGTAAATTTTATTTTAGATTTTCTGTTTTCAATTTAAAGTAATTTTGCTGAGTGTTTAGCTCTTCTTCTCTTATTATTAAATATGTCTATATGGATTTTATTATGTTTATTTTGTTTTAGTTATTTTAGTACTTCAACTTAAACTAAATGAGAACTGTTGCCTTTGGGAACTAGCTGAAGTAAGTTTTAGTTTTTTAGATTTTATTTCAGTTCATGTTGATTTTATTTTAAGAAATTGTATTTCTTTTTTTTTCCACTTTCCTTTTTCTTTTAGGTAATGAAGAAATTGTTTTAGTTTTTGTTAATATTTTCAACCAGATTTTATTTTTAGTTTTTTAAATGTTTTCATTTTATATATATATATATATATATATATATATATATATATATATATATATATATATATATATATATATATTAGGGCTGTCAAATGATTAATCGCATACATAATAAAAGTTTGAGTTTGCCTAATATATGTGTGTGTACTGTGTGTAAGTATTATGTATATATAAATACAAATACATTTATGTAAATATTTAAGACATATTTAAAAGTTTGTGTTTTTATTATAATTTTTTTTTATAATTTATATTACATATAAATAAAAATATTTTTTATATAAATAACTCTTAAATATATACGTTAATTTGTGTGTATTTATATATGCACAGTACACACACATATATTAGGGAAACTTTTATTCTGTATGTGATTAATTGCGTTTAATCGTTTGACAGCCCTATATATATAGTTCATTTTATTTCAATTAATGACCTTTTTGTGGGTTTTAGTTTCAGTTAACAATAAAAACCCTGTTTCCTCGGTGAAGAACTACATTACCCACAAACCCCGAAAATGGATCCACCAATCAGAGAAGTCACTCCCATAAACCATTTAGAGCAAAGTTGGTCTCCCTGTACTCTCAATATATTTGGGTATATTTGAATAATAATGTACTATCTGAAGTACATTCAATAATGTCAGTGCTTTATATTGTACCATACTTTCTGCAAAGATTCCTGGGATGTGTAGTTCATTCCCTTATAAAAGAATGAAAGTGCACAGTCCAGGCCCTGCCTTTATCCTGTGCCTATTTTCATAAACCTTTTCAAATCAAATGCTGTGTTGTAGTGATTGATCTCTCTGGCTCAAGGCCTATGGGGCGGATGAATGGAAAAATCCTCTCTCTTTTCCAGCATTCGGTGGACCTGTTTTATATGTATCATTTAATCCTAAGCTCTGCAGTCCTGCACTCTGTTCCTCCTGCAGTATTGACTCGTTCTCGTGCGCTTTGGGTTGTAGACTGCTAAAGGCCAGATCGCTGTAAAGATTACAAATTTGATCCAGGTACATGCAGTCTGTCAAGTGGAAAGTTACAGAATAGCGTCAGTCAAGCAGAAAGGAAAGTCGGCCAGACGTGCTGTCAGTCAGATGGCCGATGGCCAAACACAATCATCGGCCAATAAACCTGTACTTTATAAGCTGCAACCATTAGTTGCAGGTTATTATTCTCAACAGCTAATGCACATTTCAAACAGCTTGTGACTATTAACTCACCAAATACTGACTGTGTTTGGTTCCTCAAAAGAATGAAATTAATGAAAATACATTCAACATTTCTGCATGTCATTCCCATCGGGGTAAACTGAATTATCATACATAGTGGTCTTCTTATGCGCCGTGTTTCCCTTCGCTTACCGCTGTGTGTGTTTGTCAGTGAAATCTTGTTTTTTCTGAAATGTGACCCCTGCTCTTTCAAATCAGCTGAACCAAGCTTATGAGCCCAATAAATCAATAAAAATATCATAAAAAATAAATAAAAAAAAAGTATCACACCAACAATTGCCAGTTTTTCATACTGAAAACTCCTGCAAGGACAAACCCGTCTGATCTAAAGAGTTTTCTCTGAGAGCGGTCTAGAAATTAGCAGTGCTGGAGAAACAAGCGTCCCAGCAGCGGCACTAAGATGCGATCTAGAGTAAAAATTATGAGCGAATGATTCTCCATGGAGTGTGCTGACATTAATATTTAATCAGCGCGCTGGGAGACGTCGACGGTGCTTGATGGCTCTGCTTTACAGTCACGCTCTGCTTTCTGAAATTCATCATGACATCACGAAGCTGGAGAAAGATTGCCTTTGATTAAATCAGATTGCACTGTGTGTGCGTTCATGAAAATCTGTCCCTGGGATACAATAGCAATCTTGAAGAAGACCAAGAAGTCAGGTGCGGGTCATGCAAAACTAGACGGAGGGATTGTTTACACACAAATTACAATGTGTGTTACGCAATCAGCCTTAAAGAGATGAAAATGAAAGAAATGAAAAAGCCCAAGTTATTCCAAACCTGTATCAGTTGATTTCTTTTGTGGAAGGTAAAAGAAGGTATTTTGAAGGATGTTGGTAAAAAAAGGTATTGAAAGATATTGGTAACCAAGCAGTTGATGGTCCCCATTCACTTCCATAGTATTTATTTTTCCATATAATGGAAATCAGTGGCTACCAGTAATGCTTCAGTTACCAACATTGCTCAGAATATCTTCTTTTTTATGTTCAAAAGCAGAAAGAAACTCATGTTTGGAAAAACTTAAGGGGGGGTAAATGATGACAGAATATGATGACTTATTAACATTAACAATATGAAGTAAATTTCAGAGTATATTTATGTCATTATTTATTTAATTATTCATTCATTCATTTATGGGTACTACTGTTATTATAAATATATACAGTACTGTGCAAAAGTCTTAGGCCACTAGTATTTTCACCAACAAAAAAAATGGTTTTAAGTCAGTTATTTCTATCTTTTGCTGTAGTGTGTCAGTAGGAAATATCAGTTTACATTTCTAAACATTCATTTTGCCATTAATTGTAATAATCCAGTGAGATTTTTGTTTGCACAAGGAGTCTGACAACAGCCAGTGCTCCACACAGAGATCGTCCCAGGTTACGTATGTAACCATGGTTCCTCGAGGGAACGAGACGCTGCGTCCGAAAACGCTAGGGGAACGCCCTTGGCGGAACCACGCTCTGAACACATGTGTAATCTGACCAATGAGAAAGCGGGACGTCACGGGTGGGTGACGTCACCGACCAGGAAGCATAAAAGCACGTGCGAAGCCGGCCGGCGTCAGCTTCGGAGAATGAAGTGAGCGCTTGGCAGGGATGCCAGAAGGATGGACCGAGACGCAGCGTCTCGTTCCCTCGGGGAACCATGGTTACATATGTAACCTGGGACGTTCCCCTTCGGGAACTCGAGCTGCGTCTGAAAACGCTAGGGGAACGAGATGCCCACGCCACCAGACTTCGAAGTCCCTGCCTAGTGAAATTGCTAGGACACAAGGACAGAAGAGCCAGGAGTGGCTCTGGTGTCTAGGTTATAGAACCTGACAAAGGTAAGTGGCGTGGACCACCCCGCAGCATTACAGATGTCCTGAATTGGGACACCTAACATGAGTGCTTTGGAAGCAGCCGTAGCACGAGTAGAATGGGCTCTAAGACCCATAGGTGAAGGAAGGTCCGAAGACTCATAAGAAGTAGAAATGGCATCAACGATCCATCTACTGATAGTTTGCTTGGTAGCAGGACGCCCCTTCTTAGGGGGGGCCATAGCAGACAAACAGTTGTTCCGATTTACGCCACAGGGCAGCTCTGTGGACATAGGCATCCAGGGCACGTACTGGGCAGATACAATTTTGCTTCTGTTGGTCGGGCTCCCGAAAGGGAGGAGGACAGAAAGCCTGGAGCACGACCGGCTGAGGTGTGTTGGTGGGGACCTTAGGTACGTACCCCGGTCTGGGGTACAGAAATGCCTTGGTCATACCAGGAGCAAACTCTAAATGAGAAGGGGCCACCGAAAGGGCCTGCAGGTCCCCTACCCGCTTGAGGGAAGTAAGAGCTAGCAACAAGGCTGTCTTAATAGTGAGAAGACGATCAGGTATCTCTTCTATAGGCTCGAATGGAGGCCTACAGAGAGCCTCAAGCACCACAGCCAGGTCCCAAGTAGGGACAAGGGGTCGTGTCGGAGGCCTCAGCCTCAGCACACCGCAGAGGAAACGTACTACCAGGGGGTCCTTACCCACTGGCATGCCACCAAGAGGGGCGTGGTAGGCCGAGATTGCCGCCACGTAAACCTTCAGGGTGGAGTGGGCTAACCCTGTGGAGAAGCGGGCCTGCAAAAACTCCAGTACTGTACCACCTGGGCAGTTAGCTGGGTCTTGCTGGCGTTCTCCACACCATGAAGTGAACAGCTTCCACTTCAGGGCGTACAGTTTCCTCGTCGAGGGAGCTCTGGATTGGAGGATGGTCTCAACAACCTCGGTTGAGAGACCGGAAGCTATGAGTTGTGCCCCCTCAGAGGCCACACCCACAGCTTCCATAGCTCCGGGCGGGGGTGCAAGATGGTACCCCCCCCCTGTGAGAGGAGATCCCATGGAGAGCCGTCGAGGAGAGATATCAGGTCCGAGAACCATACTCGGCCCGGCCAGTGCGGGGCTACTAACAGTAGACTGACTCCGTCCCGGCGCACTCTCTCCAGAACTCCTGGGAGCAGAGCAATCGGGGGAAAGGCGTACAGACGTAGCCTTGGCCACGTCTGTGCCATAGCATCCAGTCCGAGAGGAGCTGGATGAACTAGAGAGAACCAGAGGGGGCATTGAGCATTCTCCCTCGTGGCGAAGAGATCTACTTGGGCTGAACTAAAGATTCTCCATATCTGCTTCACCACCTCGGGGTGAAGCATCCATTCCCCGGGCCTCGGCCCCTGCCTCGACAGGATGTCTGCTCCCACATTCAGATGCTCAGGAATGTGAACTGCTCGCAAAGAGAGGAGTTTGTCCTGGGACCACACAAGGATCTGGTGCGCCAGCTTGTACAAGGGGCGCGAACGCAGACCTCCCTGGTGGTTGATGTAGTAGACCACCGCTGTGCTGTCGGTGTGCACCAGCACATGGCGATCTCTCAGGTCTGGGAGAAAGTACTTCAGAGCTCGAAATACGGCCAGCATCTCGAGGCAGTTGATGTGCCAACTGAGATGGCGACCACTCCACAGACCCCGGGCGGAGCGGCCACTCATGACCGCCCCCCAACCGGTGAGGGATGCATCCGTCGCTAGTGAGACACGGCGGCAAGGAGCTCCCAACACCGGGCCCTGATTTAGGAACCAAGGTTTCCTCCACATATCTAAGGCACGTAGCCCTCGGCGCGTGACCTTGATCATGCGGAGCGGGTTTCCCCTCGGGGAGAACCCCTTGGTTTTGAGCCACCACTGAAGGGGTCTCATGTACAGCAGGCCAAAAGGTATCACGTTGGACGCAGCTGCCATCAGACCCAGCAGTTGTTGGAACTGCTTGACAGTGAGTGACTGGCCTTCTTTGACTCTCTTGACTGCGGCAAGGATCGACTCGATCCGAGCAGGGGACAGACGTGCCTGCATCGTGGTCGAATCCCATACCACGCCCAGATAAGTGGTCCTCTGTGATGGAGAAAGCACACTTTTCTTGGCGTTTAGCCTTAACCCCAACGCTTTCATGTGTGCGAGAACAACATCTCGATGTTGAACCGCTAAACTCTCGGACGCTGCTAAGATCAGCCAGTCGTCGATGTAGTTTAATATGCGAATGCCCTGGAGCCGAAGAGGGACCAGGGCAGCATCCACGCATTTCGTAAAAGTGCGGGGGGAGAGTGCTAGGCCGAACGGAAGAACCCGATACTGATAAGCTTCGCCCCTGAGGGCAAACCTCAGGAACTTCCGATGTTGAGGAAGGATGGAGACATGAAAGTATGCGTCTTTCAGGTCTATCGTCACAAACCAGTCCTCGGACCTGATCTGTGAGACGACTTGCTTGATTGTAAGCATTTTGAACTTCAGTTTCATTACTGAACGATTGAGACGACGAAGGTCTATGATGGGACGCAACCCTCCATCCTTCTTTGGAACAATGAAGTACCGGCTGTAAAACCCGGATTCCCTGACGTGAGGAGGGACCACCTCGATGGCCTACTTCTTGCTCCATAACCAGAGCCTGCTCGGGGCCCACCACTGTGGGAAAAACCCCGTCGAAGGGCGGCGGCGGAGCGCCGAACTGAATGGAGTAGCCTTTTTCTACTGTACGCAGGACCCATGCAGACACGTTTGGCAGTAGCTTCCACGCTGCCAAATAGTCTACTAAGGGAACCAGCCGCTCGAGGCTGGCCTCTGGTGTTGACTGAACTGCTAGCTCGGAGACCTGTAACGACGGACCGGCAGGAGACTGCCGAACTAACTGTTCTAGAGACCCCTGTGGGGGTGACGAGCGTCCTGGCTCCGCTGCGAGACCGGGCGGAAAGATCCAGGGCATGCGCTCGTCGGAGGCCGCTGTGTTCTGTAACCTTGGCAGAAACATCAGACTGACCCCCCGAGGGCACCGAGGAGAGGTGGGTACCGTGTAATGCGGTAAAACCCACTCCTCCCCGGCAGGGGCTACCCTCGGCGGTCCTAGCTTGGCGTCAGGACCGCTTTTGGGCCGGGGCCCTCTTAGGCTGAAGCACGACCCGCAGGTCGGGCCTCGCCTTAGAGGACCCCGGTCTAGAGTGCCGCGAGTCTCGGCCCCGGGAAGGGGGAGCACGAGAGGCGACACTCAACTTCTGAACCTCACGGTACGAGGAGCTGGTACACGGTTGTGGCTGCTCACTCCCAGCAGCCACATGAGCTAGCGAACGGCGAGGGAGGAACTTCTGGAATGCCGCCGCTTGTTTGCGTGCCTCCTGGTACCTGTTGACGACAGAATCTACTGCGTCGCCAAACAGGCCAGAAGACTCAAGCGGGGCGTCCAGGAGGAAGACCCTGTCCTTCTCTTTCATATCGGACAGGGTCAACCACAGGTGCCTCTCCGCCGCCACCATGGCTGCCATAGACCGCCCCACTGCACGGGCGGTCTCCTTGGTGGCGCGGAGAGCTAAGTCAGCTGTTTTCCTAAGTTCCTCCAGATCTACTTTTTCGCCTTCTGCTAGCTCTTTCAGCAGGTCGGCCTGATAGGCTTGGAGCAGCGACATGGTGTGCAGACACGCTCCGGCCTGACCTGCTGACGTGTACCCCTTACCCAGAAGCGCTGATGTAGTGCGTAGCGGCTTCGAGGGTAAGGTAGGAGCCTTCAGTGACGATGCCTCGCCAGGGGACAGATAGCTCGCAAGCGTCTGTTCCACCCGGGGCATCGCCTTATAGGCTCGCTCATCGAGCCCCACCACATTTCCATAGTAGTCAGAGGCGGGGACGAAGAGACGAGTCGAAAATGGTCTAACCCACGACCTTGAGATCTCATCGTGGAGGTCGGGGAAGAAGGGAAGGCTCCTTCTTGGAGGTGAATTTTTACTCCGCAGAAAGCGCTCATCTAACTTGCTTCTCTGCGGAGTTGATTCTTCCTCGGCGGGCCAACTGATATTTAATTTGGCTAGCGCACGAGTAACCACCTCCAAGAGCTCCTCGTACTGTGGGGATTGAGGGAGTGGCTCAGTGACATCCTCCAAGTCACCCTCGCCGGAGGATGACAACAGGAGAGAGGAGCCCGCCCCCTGGGAGGAAGTAGCCGCAGGGCGGGCTTCCGAACCCACGGAACGGGCTGCGGATCTGCTGGGTGAGGAGGGAGATAGGGGGTCACCCGTCTCCATTCCCTCCAACAGATCCAACTGCGAACCCCAGGAATGCAGTACCCGCTCCACCTCGGCGGAAGCGGGACCAGCACCCTGAGGAACGCTGATGAAGGATCCCTCCTCAAAGAGATCCTTCCGGGAGCGGAGCGTCCGCAAAGGAAGCTCTTCACAATGCGGGCAATCAGCCCCCTCAAGGGCTGACGCTGCATGCTCCGCTCCCAAGCAGACCACGCACATGCTGTGTGTATCCCCGCTAGTGATATATCTTTTGCAGGGAAGAACACACAGCCTGTAACGTGGTCCACTTTTATCACTTGAGCCACTCTTAACTAACGCTTTCTTAGACATCGCCCTCAAAAGAAAGTTGTGCAAACTGGCACAGAAAAACAGGGTCGATGCAGACAGACAATTTCACACACAGAGCGCTACGCTGAAAGACAGAAGCTGACGCCGACCGGCTTCGCACGTGCTTTTATGCTTCCTGGTTGGTGACGTCACCCGCCCGT
>CM070013.1:2240652-2247339 GCA_036247105.1 Cirrhinus mrigala | reverse complement strand
TGATGTGACCATCATCCAGTCTGTCTGGAATGACATGAGGAAACAGAACAAACTGAGACAGACTAAATCCAGAAGAACTGTGGTAACATCTCCAAGATGCTTCAAGAGACCTACATGCAAAGCTACCTGAAAACTCATGCACAAATGTACCTAGGGCAAAAGCTGTTTTAAACGCAAATATGGTTTAGCAAATGTTGATTTAATTTAGTTAATAGAAGTTAATTGATAAATAAAATCTATTTATGGCATTATTTTTGACAGCATCCTCATTTTACAGCATTTTTACACAAGTGCCTAAAACATTTAACAGTACTTTGCAGGTAGGTTTCTTGAAGCATCTTGGAGACGTTGCCAAGGTTTCTGGATTTAGTCTCAGTTTGTTCTATTTCCTCATGTCATTCCAGACAGACTGGATGATGGTGAGATCAGATCTCTGTGTGGAGCACTGGCTGTTGTCAGACTCCTTGTGCAAACAAAAATCTGACTGAATTATTATTACAATTAATGGCAAAATGAATGTTTAGAAATGTAAACTGATATTTCCTACTGACACACTACAGCAAAAGATAGAAATAACTGACTTAAAACCATTATTATTATTATTTTTTTTTTTTTTGGTGAAAATACTAGTGGCCTAAGACACAGTACTGTATATAAAAAAAATAATAATAATAATACTTTTTTTTTTTTTTTAATTAACTTTATACACAGTTTGCTTAATTTTTATTGTGCTATTTATTTATTTATTTATTCCTTTTGGTTTGATTTCTGAGGATTACATGGCCAATTTTTATTTTTTATATATTTTTGGTATTGTCCAAAATATTAAAAGTGTAGATATTTTAAGATCAATCCACCCATTCCTGCTTTATTTGTGTCACAAAATGTTACATTACAGAGGAAGAGATGTGGTAGAAATTACACAACATTGGTCAAAATTACTAAAACATAAGATTTCTCTAGTAATGCATGTAAACAGATGGTTGGATCAACTAAATAAAGGGTGAACTTTTAAGGCAGGACACTACAAGCACTACAGGCATTGTTTTTTTACACCAATTGTGAAATTTTGGGCTGTTTCTCAGATTTATTTCTATATATATTCTGAAGGTTTTTACATAGTTTGTTCATACATCATTCACCTGATATATGTTTCACATTTTATTCCTGGAAACATTGCATTTTTTATGGCTTGTTGGCAGTATTTTGTTATTTATGGAGTGATAAAAAGAGAAAGCCACAATTCCCCTTTGTAAAAAACAAACAAACAATACAACAAAAAATGAATGAATGAATGAATAAATAAATAAATAAATAAATAAATAAATAGAGCATTTTGACCCAATGTTCTGGAAATGTAAGCAAATTAGTGCATATTCAATTAGATTAACAATGTAAGCAACAATTCTGAAAACTTGTTACATACATTCATTTTCTTAGTATTTTTTGTGTTGTTTTCTATGCAAATAACTAAACATTTTTAAATCAAGCTACATTTACTTACTCTGAAAAACGTAGCAATTTTTTGTTAGTTTTGCTCAAAACAGGGTAAGGAAAATAATCTTAATTCAAGGGGAAAACAAGATTATTTTTCTTGCCCCATATTTTTTCTCATTTTCTCATTTAATATTGATACTTTTTCAGAAAATGACTTTGTATCGTACGTAATTTTCCTTCTCAAGTAAATGTATCTCGATCTAAGAATGTTTAGATGATTGCACTGGAAAATGAGACAAAAATACTAAGTAGGAAAATCAGTTTTTGCAGTGTAAATATTAGTTAATCTTTTAATTGTCACTCCCTATCTTAAACATAGACATGAAAATGCACTATCCAGAGTTAAATTTTTATAATTCATGAACGAAAACATTTTGTAATAAGATTTTGATGTACCATTCCACGGTAATGCAATGTCTGATTTTAAAATGGTTTTCAAAAGATGAATTTTGAGATTTTACGTTTTCAGGTGATATATAATTTCTTAAGATTTCTATTGCGTGATAGGGAAAAAGGAACAACGAAGAAAGTCTTTCGTGACAAAGGTCAGAGCTCCTGTTATGATGTAGATTTTTGAGGTGCACTCTTGTCATAAATTAATCTATTACTTTTCCTACATAATTTGTAATACAAAAGAGTGGTAAAATATCTATTTAGGAGTCTTAGACCTTCGCAACGATATATAGTTTGTCATGATTAGATTAAGGGCTCACACTACAGGATTTTTAAAATCCTAACCGATTATGAAATCTGGTCGCAGTGCAGATTATCTTCCCTGAAATCTTAAACATGCACACATTAAATTGAAAATTGTGGCTTACATGATTTTATGCAACAGATCGTCATTTGTAATGTTTAATGTTTACAAATGTTAGTCAGCATGCTAGCAGCTTTATGCACTCACCCGGTATGTTGAAAACTGAGACAATTTCACTCCAGAGCTTTCCTTTCCTTCCACTATCCAACGGACCGTACAGCAGCTGTTTTGCAGTTTTGTGAAAGTACTGACGTAATCATAGCCGTGATCGTCCCGATTTAAAATCCTGAATATCAAACATGTTTGATATGATCGGGGCAGCCCCGATTTGTGTGAGAGCAGATCGGGAGGTGCAAGATTCGATCTGTGAACGTCTCACATTACCAGATAATCCGTGCCGAACATCGGGACCGATCGAGGTGCTCGACAAGATTTTTGTTCTGATTCTCAGGAGGGCAAAATCGGGCTAAAAATCCTGTAGTGTACAGCCCGGCTTTAGGCGTCCCACAGAGTGGACGGTGACAGTTAAAGGGTTAAAGGAGTCATTTTACTTCTCAAGTAAATGTATCTTGATTTAAGAATGTTTAGATGATTGCACTGGAAAACGAGACAAAAATACTAAGTAGGAAAATCAGTTTTTGCAGTGTAAATATTAGTTAACATGTTTCTCACCTGTGGTGCAATGATGATATTCACTATAGGGGTTTGAATCCTGACTATTCATATTCATATCAGTCTACATTCATTCTGTTCCTGCGATCCGTCAGACAAGCAGGATGATTGTCGTAGCTGTTAGTAAACACGGGTGTCGATCCCAAACGCAGAGCGTGTGAATGAGGCCTTATTAATGTCAGAACGCTGTGAAACTAATAAGTACAAAGAGTCTGAAGTCGTTTCTCGCTTCTCTGCTTTACGTCGCAGTTGACAGAGCGACAGGATGTGCGGCGTTTCCCACGGCGACCTGAGAGCCAATCAGAGCTTGTTGAACTCACCGTTTCTGATTTCACTCACATTTTATCATATTTTTCTCTCATCTCTGCGTCCGCCCGCAGGCCTCTCGGTGCCGGTGTCAGTGGCGCGCACCTGCCTGACAGATTTCAGTAATAAACACGTCTTTTTTCCTCCACTCTCAGTGTGGAGGGACCGTTGCGAATTATTCCGGCTCCATCAGCGCAAATGAGCTCCGGGTCAATCATCTGCCTCTCTCCTTCACCTTTCCATCAGACGCGCGTGCTGCCGCGAACAATTGATTAAGCAATTATTGTAATTGACTTTAATATGTGTGTGTGTGTGTGTGTGTGTTTGCTGAAGTGCTCAGTGAGTAAAAACAGCAGCGGAGTTAACAACCTCACACTTAACACGCGCTTGCCGCAGCGGCCTTTAAACGCGTTACGAGTGTGTACTTACCAAATTAGAGCACTAACTCACACTGAAAGCTTTATTAGAATATGAAACAGCTGTTGTGCTGCGTGACAGAGTCTATACACACTTTACACAAGTGAAATATAAAATGGTAAAAGCAGACAGCGCAGCAGAAAGTTTCGGCCCTTGAGTTCTCCAGCCGTTTCCATGCACTTGATGTAAAACTCATCTAGTTTAGACAGTATTTCATCACGTCATATACATTAGTTTTAATCCACTATGACTGAAGTGACTTTATATTTTCATCAAAAATGATCTCAATGAATATTTATTTTCGTTGCAGATAATGGCAAAAAACATTCAAAACTCTAACAGACGGAACTTTCAGTTTCAGTTCTTCAACATTAATGCATTTGATACCATTAACTTACAATGAACTTACATTGAAAAAAAAAAATGAAGTATTAATGAAACTAAACTTTTAAATGAACATTAACCTAGATTAATAAATCCTGATGCATTAAATCCTGATAAATAGAATATATGCTGAAAATATGCTCACTCTCAGGTCATCCAAGATGTAGATGAGTTTGTTTCTTCATCAGATTTGTAAAAATGTGTCATTCCATCACTTGCTCACCAATGGATCCTCTGCAGTGAATGGGTGCCGTCAGAATGAGAGTCCAAACAGCTGATGAAAACATCACAATAATCTACAAGTAATCCACACCACAGCCAATCAGTTAATGTTTTGAGAAGTGAAAACCTGCGTGTTTACAAATCCATCGTTAAGATGTTTTTAACTTTAAACTGTCACTTCGGGCTAAAACATGAGTCCATAATGCATAATACTGCTTCCTCCAGTGAAAAAGTCTGTCTCCTGTTGTCTCTCATATCAAAAGCCACCCACATATTTGTTTAGAGCTGTTTTGGCTTGTAAACGGTGCTTGATCTGTGCAGATTTCTCTCCTGATTCAGACTAGACCACTTTATCAGGAATCATTATTATGGATTATGCACTTGTTAACTGACGGACTGGAGTGGTGTGGATTACTTGTGGATTATGGTGATGTTTTTATCAGCTGTTTGGACTCTCATTCTGACGGCACCCATTCACTGCAAAGGATCAGTTGGTGGGCAAGTGATGGAATTCGAACATACAATTTTTAGAAAAAGGTCCACACCAAAACATAACTGTCATAGTTGATACCATTATAAGCAGATCATGTGAAAACATATGAATAAGATTGTACAAATTCATACGAATTAGCCACCAAATTATTGAAACGTAAACTAGTTACAAATGGTCATGAGATTGTGTTTGACTTTCTAATAAAATACATTACCATATTCAGATTTATACAATTTTGAAAAAATAAAAATAAAAACTTCTGCTCAATAAGCCAGCATTTATTTGATCAAAACTACAGTAAAAACAGTAATATTGTGAAATATTACTACAATTTAAAATAGCTGTTTTCTGTGAATATACTGTAAAATGTAATTTATTTCTGCGATCGAAGCTGAATTTTCAGCATCATTACTCCAGTCTTCAGTGTCACATGATTCTTCAGAAATCATTCTAATATGCTGATTTGCTGCTCAAGAAACCTTTCTGATTATTATCAGTGTTGAAAACAATTGTGCTGCACAATATTTTTGTAAAAACTGGATTTTTTGATGAATAGAAAGTTCAAAAGAACAGCATTTATTTGAAATAGAAATCTTTTGTAACATTATAAATGTCTTTACTGTCACTTTTGATCAATTTAATGCATCCTTGATGAATAAAAGTATTAATTTAATTCAATTCATTTTATACTGAAAATATGGGTATACTTATTTTTTTTCTAAAGAATAATTTTAGTTTGTTAAATAAAAATGTTCATATAGTTGTTCAATTATATCTTGCCTCAGTTATCAGTACAGTCAGTATATTGGTAAATATTTCACTGTGCAGATTTGAATCACACGCAGAGACTGAAATCAGTGAAGTATTTTCTGAATGATCACTACAGTGAATCATATACACAACTGTAAAAATGAAGGAAAGGACAAACGGGTTCACCGGAATGAATTACGCGTTTCAGCGCCACAGACAAATCACGCAAACATCATGACATGTAAACAGTGATGTAGCATTTCTATGGAAAAAGTATCACATTACTGGTAAATCTACTCTGTTTTGCAAACAGCTGAGCTACCTAGTACGTGTCACTGACAGATAATGCAAAAATCCAGAATTTATGTTATTTATGGATTTCTAAAGTAGGGTTGATATTTTAGCAGGTACCCCTCTTTTTGAACTGGATCTACCACATTTCTATGTGTATAATATTGTGGTTTTCTGCAATGATGCAACTATGAAATGAGTTTATATTTTTGTGCAAAATCAGGTGTGAAATGCACAGAGACTTCTGTGTGGAGAACCAGTCAAATATATAAGAGAGAGAGAGTCAAATGAAGCCTCGCTTCGCTCAGCTGTTGCTCTGAGAGCTCAATACAGAGACTCAACACACCGATGTAGTGTTTTGTCACACAGTTACTTGTTGGAAAAAGCAGCTTGTTACTGGAAATGCCAAACTGTTTTGAAAACAACTGAGCTTCTGTCACACTGCTGTCGAGTTCATGGCACGATATTATTACTCGGTGTTCATCTAGTTGATGTGAGAGCAGACAATAATGCAAACACACAGGGTTTTTAAAGAAATTAATACTTTTATTCAACAAGAATGCATTAAATTGGGCAAATTGAATAATGTTACAAAAGATTTCTATTTCAAATAAATGCTGTTCAACATTGATAATAATCAAAAATGTTTCTTGAGCAGCAAATCAGCATATTAATATAATTTCTGAAAGATCATGTGACATCATGAAGACTGGAGTAATAATGCTGAAAATTCAGATTTGATCAGAGAAATAAATTACATTTGAACAGATATTTACATAGAAAACAGTTATTTTAAATTCTAATAATATTTTAGATTTTTACTGATTTTACTGTATTTTTGATCAAATAAATGCAGCCTTGATGAGCAGAAGAGACTTCTTTGAAAAACCTCTAAAAA
>CM070013.1:2065652-2235652 GCA_036247105.1 Cirrhinus mrigala | reverse complement strand
CTGAGACTGACAGATCCCAAATGAAAGTCAGGACAAGAATCCATCCATCCGGCTCTTTAAACAATTAATACACGCATCAAGATCCTCGGTGTGTTTCATCAAACCTCTTTCCAAACATCTGAGCACTTTAAGATATCTGATGAGCATCTGAGAGACGACAGCGTCATCGGAATTATACTGAGCTGCTCATTCCCATCATTCCCGTAATGTGCGGATAATGTTTCCAAGACCTGCATGTGTTTGTTTTGCTGCACTTTAACATTTTATGTAAAACCTAACGTGGTTGAAATATATACATTTCAACTGCGTACGCAGCGTTGATACATGAGGCTCCAAAACATTTTGGATGCTTTTGGATCCGAAATGATTGACTTGGTCTCATGAGACCAGAGTATGGATTCCCGGAAGTCTATATTTTGTAAATATGGGTCTTGGAAGAGGTTAAATGAGTTTATTGTGCTTTGGCTACAGTAGGTAGTTCTGGTGTGGATGAACAACCATGTATGTCACTTCTGCAGGCTGAATATTACTCTGTCAGAGTGTCAAGTGTCACTCTTTTCATAACTTTTGCCGGCTTTGAGACACTTGTTTTTTTTTTTTTTGGTGTTTCTCGTGCACCTTTTTTTTTTATTTAGCAAATCCTCACTCATTACTAAATGAAAACTTAATGTGAAGACCTGATTATTTCAGGGGCCTCGTCACAAATCCATTGTTTTTGAATTTCTGTGTTACTTTTACTATATTTTTACACTTAAAACAACAGTTTGGTATTTCTCATGTACCAGTGTCCTCTGTTATGCTAAGAAATAAATCTCCAGGCAGTTTTCTCTCAAGTGGTTTCAATGTTGTCAGCATTAAGCCTGAAAATGAATCAGTGGGCTATTTAACACTTTTAATGGTCAAGAAATGACTTATCTTCAACAGTTTTGGTTCAGCTTACAGGATTTACCTGTTAATCAAAACTGGCCGTACAGTTACACCAGAAATTTTTATTTAGTTTTATTGAGTAACTTTCAGGAGTACTCATGTCTTCAGCTAACTTTCATGTGTACTCATTTTTGCAACACAACATTTTATCACTTTGATAAGAAAATCATATTTTCCTGAATAATTTTAACATTCTTCTTTGGTAACTGATCAAGTAGACTTGAGGGAATATTATATCTCTAAAAAACCCTAACATGTCTTCTAAGTAAAGAGTAATTGGTGAATTTGTTATGTTTCAGGGGGAGTATACTCATTTATGCTGTGCACAGTATATATATATGTATGTATCTATCTATCTATCTATCTATCTATCTATCTATATATATATATATATATATAAAATACTACTACTACTACTACTACTATTACTAATAGTAGTAGACCTTTTATTATTTTTAGTAAATTTCTGTTTCTATTTAATTGACTTATGTGCCACAACAACATATATACAGGGGTTGGACAATGAAACTGAAACACTTGCCCATATAGTATTGGAGGTCTCATGGCTATACTTGCGCTGTCTGGTGCCCAATCTTCACTTATTGTACATTACACCAGTTAGAGCAGAGTGTAAAGTTTCATTATGTGCACCCAATGGTTCAAACATTGTACCTTGAAGGTAGTGCTCTGTATCAGGATAATAATGCACCAATACACACAGCAAGACTGGTGACAGACTGGTTTAATGAACATGAAAATTAAGTTGAACATCTCCCATGGCCTGCATAGTCACCAGATCTGAATATTATTGAGCCACTTTGGGGTGTTTTGGAGGAGCGAGTCAGGAAACGTTTTCCCACATCAGCATCACATAGTGACCTGGCCACTGTTCTGCAAGAGGAAAATGACTCAAAATCCCTCTGGCTGCTTTGCAGGACTTGTATTTGTCACTCCCACGATGAAATGATGTTGTATTGGCTGCAAAAGGAGGCCCAATATCATACTAATTGTGATCTAAAACCAGGTGTTTCAGTTTCATTGTCCAACCCCTGTATATATATATATATATATATATATATATATATATATATGCCTTTTTTTTTTGGCCAAAAAACAACATGAAGACAAATGAGGAAAAACAACAGCAAAGTATAAATAAGACAAAAAACAAAGCCCAGGATCTGCCTAGGATCATGAAGCAAAAGAAAGAAATGTAACTGCAATGGAAAAATAGCCTAAAATTTAATAAATAAATAAAATAAATAAATAAAAATAAAAATATTGCACTTAAATAAAAAGGAAATAAAATGCAAATGTCAAGACGTAAATGTATGTATTTGTATGTATGTATTTATATGAATTGCATATAAAATTTCAATTCATTCATTTTTGTCAGTTATACATTAATTAAAATGGTAATAAAGATTTTTTGAATAAAAAACAAACAAACATGGCATCTACGTATATGCATTTGTGTGATTTAATCTAATATTTTTTAATATCAAAATGAATTTTTTCAAATGGTTTTAAATCAGCATAAATTGTTTATTGTTTGATCCATTTCAGTTTCTGAGAAATTTCAGAAATGCTAGATGTTTTCCTAGTTAATATAAAAAATAGTATTATATTTTTATAAAATTATATTTTCATGTTTTTCTGCAATGTTTATTAATATTAAATTTATATATATATATATATATATATATATATATATATATATATATATATATATATATATTAGTCAGAATATCAAGAAATTAAATTGTTTTCACAATTTGTTGCCAATTTGTTGTACATGCTGCTTGCTTTTCCCACCCTCAAAGACAGATTTTAGTATGAACTAATGACACATACAATTATTTAATTTCTTTAGGTTATATATTGCATTGATTTATATTGCGAAATGTCAAGCCCAGCATTTGGCAAAATGGCAAATCTGCTTAGTTGTAATTTATGGGCAAAACACAGCCAATGAAATTAAAAATGTGTCATTACCAGTTTATTTACAAATTTTACAGTTTCATTTACAAAAAAGGACAGAAAGTACTCTAAAAGTTGCATGCCAAGTTTAATATTGTGCAGGAAGGCTTGTTTCAGTAATAAACAATGTTTAAACAAACATATTGAGTTAATAATTCAATGACTTACTACGTGTGTAATGCTGTACCTGCGGAAAGAGTTACTGGATGAATCAATGAACAAATCTGTTTGACTGATGGAATCAAATGATTCAAATCACTGGGATAAATCAAATCTTTTAATTTAGACTTTCAGTTCTCATTTAGCTGATTTGGTCTGGCAGGTTCTGGTCTGGTTTGGTCTAGTTTTTACCCTCTCTCTGTCTTTCATGCAGTCTGAGCCATGATTGGCCGACACACATTCATTATTTACTGAAGCAGTGATGCATGTCCGACCCAAACGACACGCTGCCGCTGCTGGATAAGAATTGTGGGAAATCACATAATTGCTTCTTTCACTAACGGGAAAGAGACTCACTCCATTTCTCTCTCTCTTTATAATTGGTCTGCAGATACAGTTATTTTCTTTCTGTAAAAGAATATTAAAAGAAAACGGAAGAAAGACCAAATTCATTTCCTTTTAATGAAATCTTACTTTAGACGGTGTACAGCTTTAATCTTACACAGTATATCATCTCATTTACACACAAACAGCTTTTAATGAAACATGTGCATTCAGCAGCTCCTCATTTGATTGAACTTTGCGTATAAATTTATGAAAAATATGTAAAGGTGTATAAACAGAAAAACCACCATCCAAGAATAATTGTGTGCCCTAATGAGAGATTTTCATGAAACGTAACGTATAAAAATAACTTGGACACACTTTCTGGCTTTACTAATTATGATTCATTAAACTGTGTGATTTAATGTAAATAGATTTGCTTTAGAATCTGAATGCTTTATATTATAGGAAATCCACTGCCAAACCATGACAAGCCTGATGTGTCACTGTAAAAGGCCACTATCAAGTATGGGATCATGAAATGTATTATTATTACCGTCAAGCATCACAGCTTATTTCACTTTAAAATCTGGGTACGATCGTTATAACTGGGGGCATATTTACCATAACTTGATTAATTACAATTCAGCAAAAAGTCACACACACACTCACACACACACACTATATAAGCAGTAAATCTTTATTAAAAACACTAATTTAATATTATTATATTTCTTAAATATTAATTTAATATTAATAAACATTGCAGAAAAATATGAAAATATCATTTTATAAAAATATAATACTATTTTTTATATTAACTAGGAAAACATCTAGCATTTCTGAAATTTCTCAAAAACTGAAATGGATCAAACAACAAACAATTTATGCTGATTTAAAACCATTTGAAGAAATGCATTTTGATATTAAAAAAAATATTAGATTAAAATCAAATAAATGCATATATGTAGATATGCAAACATGTAGAGTTTTTTTATTATTTTAATTTTATGTAGAGTTTATCTTTCTTACCATTTTAAATAATGAATAACTGACAAAAATGTGTCACATTAGGCTGATTAGTTTATTTATGAATTAATTGAAATGGAAGGAAATTTTATATGCAATTCATATACATACATACAAATACATAAATTTACGTCTTGACATTTGCATTTTATTTCCTTTTTATTTAAGTGCAATATTTTTATTTATTTAATTATTTATTTCATTTTTTAGGTTATTTTTCCATTGTAGTTACATTTCTTTGTTTTGCTTCATGATCCTAGGCAGATCCTGGGCTTTGTTTTATATAGTCTTATTTATACTTTGCTGTTGTTTTTCCTCATTCGTCTTCATGTTGTTTTTTGGCATATAAAAATATATCAAGACGAGTGTAGCAACCACACAGTAATGCATTTGGAGTCACCAAATACAATAAGTCTGAAGTATGTTAAAAAAAAAATGTACACTTGTTCATTTAGTTAGTGCAGTGACTGATATAAAACAGTATTTAGGTATATATCTATCAGATAGACAGATGAGCTGCAGAATCAGAGAATCCAGACGAGGTCGCGACCCGCAGTCCATCTCGATTCTAGTGGAGTTGGGCTCCTGTTGAGCGGCCGCTTCTTAATGGGTGTGCGGCGGGTCAGAGCAGCACCGAGCTCATCTGATCCACAGCGTCTCTCTCACACACACACACACACCTGAACACGTGGCAAGAGGAGGTCAGAGCGCCGCTGCTGCTCCCTGACGCTCGTTACTGGCCGGTCCGGACGGCTGACGGACTCTCCGCTGGGCTTCAATTACTGCGCTGCACGTCACGCCTGTGTCAGTGTGTGTGTGTGAGTGTGTGTGAGTGTGTAAGCGCTGCTGAGCGTGTGAGAATCACACGTGTGCTCTTGAGCGAGTGCATAATACATGTGTGAATGTGTGTTTACTGCCCGGTGAGACAGATGAACCGAGCCGAGCGTCTGGCGGCGCTGACCTTCAGTCCTGGTGAGGACAACGAAGAGGTTTGAAAACTGCTTTGATCCATTTTCTGACACTGTGGATTTCTGCAGCTGAATGGCCTTCCTGTTATTCAGTGAAATAAAGTCAATTGCTTGAGAGCAACAGCCACCTAGGCAGAAGTAAACGGAGCACCGAGGACTTTCAGACGGCACAAATATGAATTCTACCGTTACAAATTACATGGCAAAAATTGTAGCTGGTAATGTAATCCATTAGATTACACATTTTAGGTAATGTAATCAGACTTTTAGATTACTTTTGACCTAACTCATTAATCATATTAATTTAAATAGGATAATCTTGTACCATATTGATTAAAAGATAAAAAAGAATACAAAGATAAACAAATATGAGACCCTGAACCACAAAACCAGTCGTAAGTAGCACGGGTATATTTGTAGCAATAGCCAACAATACATTGTATGGCTCAAAATTAGCGATTTTTTTTTTTTCTATGCCAAAAATCTTTAGGATATTAAGTAAAGATCATGTTCCATGAAGATATTTTGTAAATTTCCTGCTGTGAAAATATCAAAACTTAGTTTTTGATTAGTATTATGCATTGCTAAGAACTTCATTTGGACAACTTTAAAAGGTGATTTTCTCAGTATTTTGATTTTTTTGCACCCTCAGATACTAGATATTCAAATAGCTGCATCTCAGACAAATTGTCCTATTTTAACAAACCGTACATCTATGGAAAGCTTATTTATTCAATTTTTAGACAATGTATTATACATCTCAAACTCAAAAAACACACACACACACACACACACATACACACAGTTTATGATAAATACATAAAAAATAAAATAAAATAAATAAATAAATAAATAAATAATAATAATAATAATAATAATAATAATAATAATAATAATAATAATAATAATAATAATAATAGAGAAAAATCGCCTTTAAAGTTGTGCAAATGAAGTTCTTAGCAATACATATTACTAATAAAAAATAAAGTTTTGATATATTTAAGGTAGGAAATTTACAAAAAATATTTATGGAACATGATCTTTACTTAATATCCTAATGATTTTTGGCATAAAAGAAAAGTTGATCATTTTGACCCATACCATGTATTTTTGGCTATTGCTACAAATATACCCGTGCTACTTAAGACTTTGTTTTTGTGGTTTTGTGGTTCAGGGTCACAAATGTGGCTCATGATTTGTACCATTTTAAGGACCTTCTGTGAGACGTAATGGTCGTCATTAACATAGCCCACTTGCAGCCTGATTTCTGTGTCCACGCAGACTTGTGCATAAAGCTAACCGTATGCAATTTCAGTCGCAGCTATAGAGTTGAGCAATATTTGATTAAAAACTGCTGAGCTATAACTTTTTTAATAGAAAACATTTCCTAGGGAAATGATTTTGTCTTGATTAAACTGAGTTCTTGTGTATTGTTTGTGAATGATCTGATCGGTGTGTATGAGATATAATTTCATCAGATTGCTCTGTGATGTTATTTTGCATTTGCTCTGTTGTCTCTTGCTGGTCGTTTTTATTAGTATTATTAAAGTGTTATCAAAGCCATGGTCTGTGTACTTTCAACAATCACAATCAACAATGTATTATGTAAAATGGTATGACACTATAACAAAACTAAAGCCACTGGTTACAATGGAGCCATTATTTATTAACCGTTTACTTTTTACAAGTTTCATAAACCTAAGAGATCCGATAAGACGTCTTTTAATGTAGCATGCACACACACACAGACAGATTTTTTTAAAAAAGAAATTAATACTTTGCATCACAGAAAAAAAATACATTTTAGATCTGTTCACTGTAGAATCTGTAGAATCTGTTCACATAAAAAACACTTATTTTAAACTGTAATAATACTTCATTGCATCTTTGATCAAATAAATGCAGCACTGATGAGCAAAAGAGACTTAAAATCTTCAAAAACACTTAAAATCTTTGAACTTTTGAACAGTACCATATACACACCCACACACATGCATATATGCCATATATCATATTTTTTGCATGGAAATGGAAACCTGACAAGAAAGTTGGAAAAAAAACATCCACAAATCCAAAGTGATCCACAAATATGTGTTGATTTTCCAATGCAGATGCATCAATCAGTATGTGAATGTAAAAATATTCAAACATTTGAACACACCTGCTTATTATCAATCATCTTTTGCATTTGCAAATCATATTTTAAGGTAAATTACCTTGTGCATTTCAAAATCATATTTTTGGATATGTTTATATTGACTTTCTAAGGTCTAGATTATTAAATGAGTTGTTTCTATTTCAGTAAGTTTGTGTTTCATCTATATTTGAGATTTCTTAACTAGCAGGACTAAATAATGTGGTGTGCAGCTGTGCATTATAAGACAGTGGCAATAAAATAATGCAATCAAACCCATGCAAATGATGCAGTAGCATTGTAGGTAACAATATTCTACGTGACACACGATATTTCCATACATTTGCATGAGTGACACGAAATGTGATCATTAGACCTAATGTTTTGAAAAATGAAAACCCTGAAACACTGGGACAGATGACAAGTTACCCTGTTTGAACAAGATTTAGTTTCCAAAATAATTAAACAAAACTGAACTCAGATCTGTGTTACCTACAATAAAACATTATTTTGCTTTTGGAATAACATGCACTGCTGCATTGTGAAAAATAAGATCGGGAGCATGTATTAGGAAAGTTAAAAAAAAAAAAAAAAAAAAGGTTAAATAAAGGTGAATGATAACTAGCTTAACCAGCTAGACCATGGAAGCCCAATCCTGCTTCTGTGTGAATAAAAAGATCCCTGCAAGTCCTTAAAAAGTTTTAAATTCAAGTCATAAAAGGTCTTGGATGTTGCAACAAAAGTCTTCATTATAATTTTAAGAGGTCTTAAATTTTAAACTGGAAAAACAGGAATTGTGATACGACATAACGTGATTATTAAAGCGATAATTCACCCCAAAATGAAAATCGTGTGATCATTTACACACCCTAAAACCTGTACGAGTTTCTGTCTAATAAAAAAATAAAGACTACAGCAGCCGGTCTCTAATAAATGAATAAATGGTGATATGCAAACGGCTGATATGCAAACTCAAACACACACAATGTTTGCAGTGATTTCAGCATCTGAGTCTCAACATATGAGGACATGAACACATAAACATCTCCAAAGCTGCTCTGAGACTCACTTCAGCAGATTTACACAGTTCACTTTAAGAAAAACTACCACTAAAGACACACTGAAACTAAAACTGAAAGACCTTCACGATAACCCGTCAAAATAAAAGTCCGGTTTAACTTAAAGAAATTATGACCAAAATTCGTATTGGTGCCCAAAATTTTCGGTATTGGTCTTTCAGTTCAGTACACATATGTTCCGAACAAATATAGCTTTTTAAGTTCAAACTTTTTAATGTAAAACAGTCACTATTGCAGAACAAACTGTTACAAATTATTATCCTATTTTTCTCACAAAAAAGAACAGAAAACTAAAATAGAAACAAGAGTAATAATAATGATCAGGTAAATGTACATACAAACAAACCTCTAAATATACAAATACTTAACCACAATCGCATATCCAGGAATACATTGTCATTGATGACATTTGTACAATAAAAAAGATAGAATAAAATAAATAAAATTACATTACTCAAAAAAAAGGGGGGTGGGGGTGCATTCATTAAATGGAAGGCAAGATGTTAAGAGACTTAAAATAAGTTATAAAACATTGCCATTTTTTTTTTTTTTAATAAGAAATGACTTTTTCCAGAACATCTAACCTTTAACCTTTTCCACATCTGTATTGACCTGTAACACCTTAGACATAAAATAATTAACCCAATAATTCTGCAACATAGGACAGGTAAAAAACATATGACTCAAATTACATTGTGCATGACATCTGTCACATCTGTCTTTAAATTGGGAAAGATTACAGATAACCTGGCCTTAGAGAAATGGATTCTATGAAATACTTTAAATTGTATCAGGCTAAGATGAGCACAAATTGTACTAGAGCGTATTCTGTGTAGCGCACCTAGCCACCATTCTTCTTCAAAGCTTTCTCCCAACTCACACTCCCATGCTGTTTTAATTTTAGTAAGTGAATAATCATCTAAGCTTAAAATATAACCATAGATTTTTTAAATTTGTGACTTGTGTTGAGGATTAAGTTGCAGTAACTCTTCCCTTACCTGTACCTAGGGCTGAAATGGGAAACCAGGAAATAAAGTAGCAGAGTAATGTCTAGCCTGCAAGAACTGAAAGAAATGAAATTCTGGCAACCCCATGTCAGAGGAAAGCTGTACAGAACTACAAAATGTGTCATCTCTATACAGGTCTTGAAAACTTCTTAGGCCTTTTGCATGCCACTACTTAAAAATAGGATCAGAAGTAAATTTAAAGTGTTGCCTGAATTGACACCAGATCCAAACTGTAGCTACCACTACTGCACTACACGTTAGTGAAGAAGAGGAGACATTAAAAGATGAGGAAATCTTTGATGTGGCAAAAAAGAAAGATCGCTGTATAAACGCCTCAGAGAGCTGCTTCTGGGACGCTTCAGAAATGTGCCACGGCATGGCAGGTATAAACACAAGCATTGACTAGAGTGGCCGTGATCAGCTCTGGTGGCCGCGTCAAAGCCGTAATGCCCCGCAGACTTGTGCATTGTAGATGGAGTCCGTTCAAACGGCAGAGCGAAGCGCGATCATTCCTTCCTCTTTACTACTAGTTTTAATGCAAATAAACATGAATGAACATCTCATGCCTCATGTAATCATGCAATCAGTGTTTCAACCATGGAAAGACGTCAATAAAACAGCTTCTAAACAAAATGTCATGTAGCATTTCATTTACCTCAGGCAAGTCATCAGTGTCCACAGCTTGTTAGTTCACTCGAGTCTAGAGAAGAGCATTTCACAAAAATATTACACTACATACTCATTATACAGTATTTTAATTTACCTGTTAGTGATCTCTTAATTATGTATGTTAAAATTAATCTGTTATGAAACAAGTTATGACAGCCACTGTGTAACTGAATACATTTAAACAACAAATTGAAATTTATTTTTTACTTATTGCAATTTAAAAGTTAATTTTAAACTGCATTATGCACAATTTACATGTTTGCATGACATTTTTGTTTTTAAAGTTGAGTGTTGATAATATGTAAATATAAATAGAAATTAAATTTAAGTTTGGGCACTGATGTTAATTGTAACCTTACAGCAATGTAAAAGGGCTCCCTATAATTTAAAGCATAAGCTGGGGTAGAAAAAAGACATTTTTAATTATAACAACTTATTTAAAGAAAGAGCAACTCAAACCACTGTTTAATTAAAAAAAAAAAAAAAAAAAAGTACTAACAGAATACAGAACCGTGACAACAAAGCCAAGATACATACCTAACCATCATGTTTATGCACTGTTACACCTCTACTGTATACTAAAATGCAATTTTCAAACTACTACTACTACTACTAATCATACAACAACTTATTTTTTTATTTAGGAAAAATCAATCCAAACACAACACAACAATAGCAGAAGACAAGCAACCAAGGAACAAACAGGGCTTATGGTGCATTCAAGTCACGTTAGATAGATTGTATTTACGAGCTGAACACACATGAACGCCACCACAAAGTTGTTATTACGAGTGGGAAACTTGAAATTTTCTTTAAGCCCCGAGTTTATGAGTTAAGGGGAGTGTCAGTGAAAAAATGTGTTGGATGCAGGATGTATTGACCTTACATTTGTTGAAATGAATAAAAATATTATTTTTTGTAGTGTACAATAAAACTATACAAGTTACATATACAAAATATATTATTGCATAATTACCATAGAACATATCATGATGCAGTCAGTATCACCTTCATAAACCGAATAAAAACAGAAAAAAAGCAAATACACAATGTTGCCCACTCTTTAGTCATCATTTTGTAGATGGAGAGTTTTAAAATCCATTGAATTTTCAGTAGAAAAGGTAAATAGCCATCTTGTTTGTAAAGACAACTTGTCAACTCGTAAGTGCAAATATCCCAGGAGGGCTTGAACGCAGCATTATAAACACATGGAAAGCAATTAGGGAGAACAGAAACAGGTGTGGAGCTAATTGATAATTGACTAAAGAGAACAGGAACAGAACCAAATATGGGCAAACAGGAACTAAACCAAAACAGATCATACATGTGACAGTTCTGTTGTGCAGCATCTTGCTTGACAATAAAAATGCAGTGTTTTGTAGTAAATTAAACTGATTGCAATGGGGGATGCTTTTATGGGATCTTAAAGTAAAAGGTATCTTACTCTGTGCAGTAAGATGTAAACAAATAAATGTAAACAAGTTATTTTTACATTTATTCTCAACATCTAACAGACATGTAAAACTTGTTTCCTTCCCCCTTAATCCCAAATGAATATTGCGATAAATACTGACATTGAACGATATGGGAAAAAAAATATTGTGATAATATTTTGGCCATATCGCCCAGCCCTATTATGAAGTTCTCAGCAAATACGAACACATTAATGATTTTAGGCCTTTGTTTTCAGTGCTGGAACAGTCCGATCTAAGCCAGAATTTACAGTGGACTGATGTTTCACTGAAGTGTCCTCCAAACTGGAGCTCCATAAAGACCCGGTCCAGGACGTTCTCTCCAGTCTTCTGAATGGCTCGTGTACCGTTTATTGCAGGCTCGCTGACGGAAACATCTCGTGGAAGGCCTCTTTCCTTTCAGCACTCCTTCAGAAGAGCGGGCGAATCATTTCTGGCTCGCTCGGGCCATGGTGGAGTGGCTGCTCTCTGAATGTTCTCCTCCACTAAAGAGCAAATTAGCACAAACAGAACGCCAGTCACTTCAGACTCCCCACAAACTTTAAAGTCCAAATCGTTTTCCCAAGTGCAACCTCACGCTGGCTTGCAATCTTCGATTTTCAAAGCGCCTAAGTCTTCCGCCATCTGCTCCTCAGATGAAAGAAAGAAAGATGAAAAAGTGGAGTGGCACTCCGCCGCTCTCCGCAGACATCCAACCAATTACAGTCCGTTTTGACTTCTGATGGCGGGAGAACTGGCGGCTCGTTCGGCCTCGCTCATTCGGGCATCACTGTTTTGATGTGGCACGCTGCTAGACCTTTTCACACTCAAAACAGAGCAACTTTAATCTTTGTTATCGCATTTCATCACGCATCCGCGCTCGAGGCCTCGGGTTCGGCTTCAAATAGACTCAAATCGCACAGTTTCACCGTCGAAGCTCTTCGCCGGAGACCTGTACAAAGGAGACGCCCGGAAATCCAGTGCATTGTGTTTCTACTGAGATCAGCTGTAAATGTTTGTAGTCTGATGACTAACAGATCTCATTAGTATTTGTGTTTCTAGTACTTTTATAGACACTGAAACACCCAATATCACCTCAATGACAACATCTGAAATGCCTACTCAAATTAAAAATATGAATAATTATGAATACTACTCTTATGAAATGAATGCATATGTTTAAAAAGAGTACTTATATACTTTAAAAGAATAAAAATACCATGCAGTTGTACTTTTAGTATACTAAACATATATTTAAAGTCAGCTAAATTGAAACAACTAATTTTGTACTTAATGCACTTTAATTGTGTGGAAGTAGTGCTGAAGTCCAACTAAAGATATACTAAGTATATTTGATTGTGCTTAACCCTTTAACTGTCACCATCCACCCTGTGGGACGCCTAAGTTTACTTCACCATATTACAAATAAATACTAATCTAATCATGACAAACTATACATCGTTGGAAAAGTCTAAGACTCCTAAATAGATATCTTACCATATTTTTGTGTTACAAATTATGCAGGAAAAGTAATAGATTAATATATGTCAAGAGTGCAGCTTAAAAATTCTACATCATAACATGAGTTCTGACCTTTGACTTTCTTCGTTGCCTTTTTCCCTTTCACACTTTAGAAATCATAAGAAATTATGTATCAGTTCAAAATGTAAAATCTCAGAATTCATCCTTTGAAAGGCACTTTAAAATCATACATTGCATTACCATGGAAAATGTACATCAAAATCATATTAAAAAATGTTTTCATTCATAAATTATAATAATTTAATTTGGATAGTGCATTTTTATGTCTGTTTTCAAAAATGGGAGTGACAGTTAAAGGGTTAAGTGGAACTATTGCAAGTTTACTTTTAAGTACACTTTAAATGTTTTGCATTTAAAGAATGAGAGTATTTAAAAATCATACAATCCTCAACAATAGTGACATTAAAACATATTTTAGACTTAATATTAAAAGTAGTACTCCAAATAAAGTTTAATTACTTTTAAGTTTAAGTTTAATTATTTTTATAGTAAGTCTCAAGCGATATGTCAGTCAATATGTTAACAGATTTGAATTATACGTAAAATAAAATAAATGCATTTTAAATGTATTACTTTTTTACGAGGGTACCCTTAAAAAAATTAAAAAGAGTACTTATGAAAATAATATACTTTAAAAGAATAAACATAAGTTAACTAAATGTAACATTTTCAGACACTTTGCAATTAATCAAAAATATTTAAATTTATATTAAATGTAATGAGTTGAATTTAAGGTGCTTTTGACCCATTTAAATACATTTTTTATATGTAATTTCATAATTAATTATGTTGTCTTTGCAATATAGTTAATAATGCTGAATGTAGGCTATTGACAAGCATTTATAGGCAACTACAATATATTTTAATGTCATTTCTATTGAAACTTGCTTGTCTTCTGTTTAAATAAATGTGTAATGATGCAGTTGCAATTACAGTAAGTACTTTACATGTGCTTTAGTATGTTGTGTGTAATCACATCAAAATGAGTGTACTTATGACAAAACAATTATTTAAAATGTACTTTTAAATTAAAACTTTTCATTTGACATTATTTACACTTTTTAAAAGTGTACTTAAGTGTGTTAAGAAGTGTAGTCATGAAAGTGTCTCTCTTCAAGTCACTAAAAGTGTCCTTATATATTATCTACAAGTTGTTGTTTTTTAATATACTTTTAAGATTTGAAGTACACTACAAGTGCACATTTGACACAATTGAATGTGTATATGAAAGCTACAAACCCAATAAATAAACCAACATGAAATATTGAATTGACTTTAAATTGTTCTAGACACTCTGACACAGAGTGTCACTGAACTCAGTCTGTAAAGTCTTACAGCAAAATGTTTTCTATTTTAGGTGCTGTCAGTGCTTCAAGTTTCAGGACCTGTCCAAGCACACAGATGTCAGGATGCTGTCACTTTGCTTGCTCATGTTTATAGTTTAGTGACAGGATCCAAACATCCATGTTCTGTACCGCTTTGTTCAGGTCTTTGTGTGAGTGTGAGGTTTCGGTGAGTCTCCAGGCTGTGTTTTAAGCACGTCTGGATCCTGACATACCAGTTGTGGTTTTCATGTTGGAATCCTGACATCCATGTACTGTTTTTGTCTGTCTTGTGTGTCATGTTTTCTGTTGTAGCACATGGCTTGGTGTGGTGAGCACTCATATATCCCTATAGAAGAGCTTTACAATCACTGAACATCACTGTGGGAACCAGGCACTTCTCACTGTACTCCTCCTCTAGCAACAACAGAACATTTTGGATGCTTTTAATTGACTTGGTCTCTTGAGACTAGAATATGGATTCCCAGAAGTCTATATTTTGTAAATATGGGCCTTGCAAGAGGTTAAATGAGTTTATTGTGCTTTGGCTACAGTAGGTAATTTTGATGTGGATAAACAACCATGCATGTCACTTCTGCAAGCTGCGTCATACACTGTGAGATAAAGCGTCACTCCTTTCATAGCTTTTACCGGCCCTGAGATACTTGCATGATATTTTTCCTGCTCTTTTTCTAGCAAAAACTCACACATCACTAAATGAAAACTTAAAGTGAAGACCTGATTATTTCAAGAGCCTTGTCACAAGTCCATTGTTTTTGAATGTCGGTGCTACTTCTGCTATATTTTCACACTTAAAACAATAATTTGGTATTCCTCTTGTCCTATTGTCCTCTTTTATGCTAAGAAATAAATCTCCTGGAAATTTTCTCTCAAGTGGTTCCATTGTTGCCAGCATTAAGTCTGAGTATGATTCAGTAGGCTGTATAACACTTTTAATTGTCAGGAAATTACTTGTTTTGGTTCAGTATACTTTAAAAGTTTTAGAAGTTTTGATTCAGTATACATACCTGTTGATCAAAAATTGCCTTAAACATATATATATATGAAGAGTTCAGAACCAAAACCAGCTAAAAGCCACCTCAGTCAAAAATGAGATAATGATACTGAGTGAATGCTCTCGACACATATTATACGTCCATCAAGTACTTTTTCTTTAAACTCGCTAAAATACCAGCCTCAGCCCAATCAGAAGTACCAGTACTTACATAGCAGATAAAAATGCATTTTTTAAAGAAAGACGTCAGATGGATTTAGCTGGTTTTGCATCTGAACTCTTCATATATATATATATATATATATATATATATATATATATATATATATATATATATATATATATATATAATATAGTAATTTCAGGAGGGTGTACTCATTTTTGCAACAACATTTTATTACTTTTATAAGAACTCTTATTTCCTAATTAATTTTGACATTCTTCTTTGGTAATTCATCAAGCAGGCATGTTGGAACATTATATCTCCAAAGAACCCTAATATGTCTTCTAAATAAAGAGTAATTGGTGAATTTGTTAGGTTACACACACACACACACACACACACACACACACACACATATATATATATATATGCTGCTTTCACATGCTTCTCATTATTGAAGTTGTAATAATGACTTTCATTGTGGACTTGCCTATTTTTTGGGGGATGTCTTATTAAAACCAAAATGTAAAGATATTTAAATGATATGCAACAGATTTTTAATTAAATGTCGCATCCCTTTCGTTGGCAAACATATAAACATCACCCGTGCTATTGTATAGAAAGGCTATCTAACTTGCTGAATATATGTAATATGCATCAAATGGTTATTTATATACTGTACATAAACATGCATGTCTGTAATGACGACAGAAAAAAAATGTGGATGTTGTAGGGAAAACAAACAAAACTTAATGCTTAATGTGTAATGCTTCTCTTCTCTGCAATGTTTAAAATTTATGTATGCTAATTTTGGAAAGATGGACATCAAAATTATTTTGCAGTTTCCCAGTCATCAATAAGACCTTAAATACCCTTCATGTCCAATTTTGGACTAGGAAACTCATATTTACGATAATTTCAATAGTGCTACGTGAAGGCAGCATTAAGTCATTTTGCTTCTAAGCGTATGTTGATTTAAGAGTGTTCAGATATTTGTACTGCTTTGTGACGTGAAATATGAAATGTGTTTATTAGCGGTAAATTCTGTTGACGTGCATGAATGAAATTATAATAATGAGATTATGACCCTGACATGATTTTCCTTCTTGATTTGACTCTTAATCAGCCGTGAACTTACAGAGTCTTTCATATAAGCTGCTAAAAATAATAAATGGCAATAGGAAGCGTTTATAATTGCGTTTTCTTTATTGTATTAAATATAATTTCTCATTACTTTCCTTCACTTTCTTGACAGGATTTGTGATACGTGCACAGAAACCGCTGGAAATATTCATCTATTCAGATCTGTGAGCGCCATCTGCATCGTGCCGGCGTGTGAAATTGCACTTTTCCTGGGAAAGGTGACATCAGTGATGCAGATTTACATAGAAATTACTCTATCAAGCAGATCACACAGGATCACACAGAGACCAGGTTTGCATTTTACTAAGACTGTCAATCGATTTCTAATCGAATTCAAACACCTTCGTTCATTCACAGTGCTATAATGATCATTTTCCTTAACTCTCTGCCGTCGCATGAATTTCTTCACAGTGCATTATGGCATTGCCTTTTCAACAAAGAATACATGTGATGCTCCCTCACAATGGCCAGAATGAGGTATTTTGGATTAAAGGTGCATCATTTCGCTCTCTCTTCTCTGGAACAGGCTTTTTCATCAGTAGTTTGCCTTAAAATTACCTTTAAACTAGTCTGAAATCTGAAGCAGTTTGATATTCAGTCACAGCGTCTGCTATACTCACACTAAGACGTCGTGACAGACTTAAAACATCAAAGCTTGACAGCTGTCACTCTTGAAGTGTACTTAGTAACTTCTCTGTAACTTCAAAGCGAGCCAGCAGACGTTTTGATATATTATTTAGTCTTTAATATATAGTGACTTTCCTGTCCAGAAACTCTCTGCAGCAATTTGGCATTTTCATGATATGCAGCAGATAAGTTTCAGTGAAATGTAAACATACTCATATACTTTACTTTTCAAGTGCCCCCATTTTGGCCAGAGCAATAAATGATGTTGAAATAAATAAAATAAAAAAAATAAATAAATTCTCATGCCTGAAAGTTCAATGTAATTAAAGTTGTAACTAATTAACAAAATAGATGGGTGAATTTCATGCCAACCAGGATTATTATTATGGTTAACTAAAAAAAAAGTTAACTAATAAAAAAATAAAATAAAATAAAATAAAATAAAATAAAATAAAATAAAATAAAATAAAATAATTTTTTTATTTCAACTAGTTGCCAAAGGCAATATTTCTATTTTTTTAACGTGGCATACAAAAATAACTTAAACTGAAATACAAACAACAACAACACAACAAAATTTCAAATAAAAAACAACAACAACAACAAAAAGATTCAAAATAATAATCAATGGTAGTAAAATAATACTGGTGGCAACTTTAAGAGATAGAATTTTTGTTATACATTGTTCTAGGTTTTGTTTTATATTATTTTGTATATTATTATCTAAAGTGTATTACCAAAGATATTTCTGGATGGATAGATAGATTAATAAATAAATAAACATTTAAGTGATTTATTTTGACAAATAAAATATAATTACAGCTGATATATAGCTATATGCACTATCTATATGCAATAGATTGAGATTAATAGTATTTCTTTTTGCGAATGAAATAATAATAGTATTTATAAAACACCCCAAACAACATAGAAAATAGAATGTAAAATACTAAAAATAAATTCCAAATAAGCTTATAAGAACAATTAGACATTATATATGGAAAAAAAAAAAAGTACTTCCACAATGTATAAAATAATATTAATATTACTTCCATAATGTAAAAACATTTTGGGACACCATGAATACCCTACTGAAAAAAAATAAATAAATAAAAATACTAAAAACATATTTAAAATACATGTATTTCATGCTAAGTATACTACAAATACTTTTACATATTATGTACTCAATTAAAATACTCTGCAATTTTACTTTCAGTATACTAAACTGGTATATGTAAAGTATTCTAAACTGGAACAACAAATTTTGTACTTAATGCACTTTAATTGTACAGAAGTAGTGCTGAAGTGCAACTAAAAATATACTGAAGTATATCTGATTGCGCTAAAGTGGAACTACTGCAAGTATACCTTAGGTACACTTTAAATATTTTGCATTTAAAGACTGATAGTATTTAAAGATCATACAGTCCTCATCAAAAGTGACATTAAAACATATTTTAGGCTTAATATTAAGAAATGTGCATTGTTCACAAGTAGTACTCCAAATAATTAATGACATTTTTTATATCAGTAAATCTCAAGCGATTTGTCAGTAAATATGTTAATAGACTTAGTATAAAATAAATGCATTTTAAATGTATTACTTTTTTTACTCGGATATGAACTAAAATGTGCTTTTAACATACTATCTCTGAATTACAAAAATGTATAATTACATTTGTATCTTTCTAGTGGGTTCAAAGTGTACTACAAGTGGTAATATTTTTAATACAGAGACAGTGTGTTAAAAGCACATTTTAGTTCATATTCAGGGTGTCCCAAAATAGCACATTTGAGTACACTTAGATGTTCTTAGGATTATCCTAAAAAGTACTAAAGAATCATTTTTAGTATATTACATACAAAATTAGTGTGTAAAAGCAAAACACTTAAAATAGATTCCAGAAGTGCAGTTGTTTTTCACCTGTGATAATGATTTTCGCTGCGTCACACTGCAACATGACATTACATATTAGGTTCAGGATCTTCCGGTGTTACACTTGACCTTTGTTCCTGAAACTCTTGTATACATAATATACATAAATCTGCAGCATTTATGACACAACACTTAGTTTTCTAGGTTGATCACCTTTGTGTTGAGTAACTGTTATGACTTTCTTCATAGCAGGAACTGATTTTCATTTCCAAGTTGGACACAGGTTATGTATCCTCATAAAACATATTGGCTGGTGTGATGTACGTGTGCATCACCTAAACGCAACAACAACACTCAGAATGGATTAGAAAATAGATGCTTGTACCTCTCAAGATTGTGTACATAAACGGCACATAATGCACGCGATACACTCAATTAAATATGTATTCACACCAGAGCTGTGTCGAGTCTGGGAAAAGCGATGCGAGACGGCGTTTTCTCAACTTATTCCTCTGACACTTTCTGTGTTTATTGATTTGTTTAATTTGCATTTCAGGGGTTTGAGATTTTCTCACGAGTCTTTCTTTCAAGCGTGGCCTATAGCTTCTTCCTTTGGGGCGGCGAAGACAAATATACTCATTAAAAACAGTCATTTCTGCATTGCTGCTGGAAGGTCTTTCTGTTTCTCAAATATGATTGTCTGAGAGGTCTGTCCAACCAAGCAGTATTGCTATGGGAATAATGTTTCACTGACCGTTTCTATTACTCTGCTTGCAGTATGTTTCACAGCGAGTGTCATGATGGACAAATCCACTATAATTTAACAAATACTGCTGTTTTTATGTCACAGAATGTAGCTGTAATAGTTTTTAGACAATAATGTAGTTGTTTAAACTTTAAACTTACCTTGGCCAGATCTTGTGGAATTTATATATATATATATATATATATATATATATATATATACTGTATATATATATATATATATATTAGGGTTGTAACGGTAAAGATGTCACGGTTCGGTACGTAGGGGTGTGCGGGGGACAAACTAACACAGGGTTAATTGTAACACACGTGGTTTAAATACTTCTACACACACTACCATAACCAAATTTACGTTATTTACTAGTTGCCATAGCAACACTTTACAGAGAAAAAAAGTGTGCCAAAATTCAAAAGCCTTTTGAAGATAACGCTGAATATTTATTTTACCACAGTAAAAGTCCATTTCTGGCTGAACTAAATTTTTCTTCTCAGTTTTTAGTATTCATTTAAAATGAGACAAATTTGCTATTATTTTAATCGCCAATCTGTTATTTATCAGTTCAGATACTTTATTCATGTTTGGCAAGTCAGCAAAAGACACTAACCACTTTTATATTCCAGTCGCACTGATGGGGAAAGTTGAAACACTGCGTTACAATCTGCACCGCTATATTAAACTATGCTAATCTATGACATTAGCCATGTAATTTTTCACTGTTTATGTTCATGGATTTTAAAAAAGAAACCACAAGAAACAGGTGAATAAAGACTGACAATCAATGTTGAGAAATTATTATTTCAAGAAATGTAAAGCATTTTGGTATGTTTATGTGTCTTGTGTTCTATGAGAGCTGTGTTTGGAGGAAGGGGAGTGTTTTTCTGAATGTCTGAATGTGTTTCATCAATTTGAGCACATTGTTTTGAACTATACTGTATAGCTGTGTTTTGCTATCAGGGCCGTCTCACGCGTGGTTGCGATGTGTTCATTGTGAACATCAAAAATAGGAGTTTTTTTTAATTCTTAAAAAACGGCATTAATTTATTTGAAAAAAAGTTAATCATTTTATTTTACTGACAAAATGTTTTAGTTTGTCTTGTCAATTTTTTCATTCGATCAGATCATTTTAAGCTGTCATATGGTCATGTTACATGTTACAATGTACCCCACATACAGGGCATGTTCTCACTTTTCACTTACTTTCTATTGAGGTAAATAACGAAAAACACATACACTGTAATTATGAAACTAAGTGACATATTTGTAAAAGACAAGTGTGAAATTAACGTGGATAAAAAATTACCCTCTGAACCCCACTTGGATTTACACAAACTGAGAAATTCAAAAAGTGTTAGGTTGTGCCCCGCGCTCCACATATTTTAAATACTTGAAATATATTTAATTTAGTTAACTGATAGACAAGGGAAAAAAGGTAGCCTATATTTGCTGAGTTTCAGTTCAGTTTTGTGACAGAAAGGAAACTCAAATTTCAGAAAGCGACATTCTATTTGTTTTTTGTTTAAGCTGATTTGGCTGGTATGAGGAAAGTTGAAGTAATCGCGCAGGCGCACACAAACACAAAACATATCAGTTCCAGGCTTCCAGCATTGCTAATCTGACAGCGCAGTTGGTACTTTATCAAAATAAAACACAGTGAACCAAACATCAAATAAAGTACAAAAGTACAAAGTACAAAGTCCATAATTTACATAATAAATAATAGTTTAGCATTTGGATACATCGCAAATATGGAAATATTATGGAATATTTAGATTTGTGCCAAATGAGAGAGGTAGGATACGAGAGCACAAAGCTCCATTTCGCAGACAGTTGAATGTGCAAGCCATTAAAGTAATACTCCTTTGTCAGTGAGAGACACATTCAGAATCAGCACATGATCACTTTCTAGTGGTCTTTGTTTTCAAATGCGCAACTCACGCATTCCCTGTTCTTCTGCTGGTGGTTATAAAACAGGGTTGCATTACTGCGGGCAATAATAATTAGTTCAAATAAATTATCAGAAGCAACTAATCATATGGTTATATTAAGTAAAACTGTTAAAATACAAAATGTATTATAAACAATATAACTAATGCACATCATATACATAATAACATAATAACAAATGCCTGCAGAGGGCGCCAATGGCCTGACGATTGTTTTTTTTTTTTTTTTTTCCACACTTTACTGTACGATCTAATCCTTGTTTAATATTGACTAAACAACATTTAACTTAAATGTACACTTAATCTTTAATATTTAGCCATTTCTTTATGGTAAAAATCCACAGCCACTGTAATTTCTTAAATATTCGGACACCAAAATGTATAAACGTTTAACTTATAATCTGTAAACTTTTATTTTGAAATCACGATGAACTGTTAGCATGTTTAGAAGCATATGAATGTATTCTCACTGCGTTCGCGTAGGTTTGTAAATGATTTACCTTACAAATCGGATGAACTGGCACACATTGCGTTCCCAGATGAACGTAATAAGCAACTCGGACTCCCAGCAATATGTAGAGATGGAGTTTGAGACGCTCCACACATATAAATAACCGCTCATGTAGAGCAGCATTTAATGTTACTGTGAACAGAGCTGCTCTGACACACAGGTATGCAACCTACACGAATGTAAATAAATAAAGTGCACATATTAAACCTGCATCTCATATATTTAATTAGCCGAATCTAGCATTTGTGAGTTTACAATAGCATTATTTTTATGATTTTCAAATGGGTTTAATATATCATACAGCCTTGAAAACAGTCTAATAATGCATTTAATGGATGCTCGTCCATGATATGTGCACTTCCGGTATTTTGCTGTTTTTTTTTTTTTTAAATGAGAATTTGAATTGCATCGAGGAATTGTGACAGCCAGTAGTATGTAATAAAGTTATTTGGTGTTAAAGATGGTGATTTTATTTACATTGTTCCACCACTAGATGGCGATAAGAGACTGTTTTTATGAGTAAGTCAGCAGTAAAGACTTTTATATTGATAGAGACTGAAACAGAGTTGTAAACAAGGAAGTTATTTTTACTTTCAACAACATCTTGTAAAAATGCAGCCAACAAATTCTTTGTCTTCTGAAATCACCCTTAACAGATGAAAGGATAGTACGACAAAGGTATTGCTTTCCTCAGTGGACATTCAAACTAATGTTTTATTGTGAATATAAGATTGAGCAGAAGAATGAACGTCACAGTTTGGTCTGTTACCCGGATGTGTGGCCATATTGGTGATACTCGGATGTAAACAAGAGCTTGGATTGCACTGTTAATGTACTACTGAATAAGTTTTCTGCTAATTCATGCTGTCTAGACCACAGAAAAACGCGTGGAAACAGTTAAATCATATAGAGAAGGACTGACTAAAGTTAATACGTGGTAAAGATGCGTACAAGCATTATCAATTAAGATATTAGCCTAATATTTCACCTATATCTGAACGCAAGTGATAAAAACAAACACAGATGTTGTCAAGATTCTTGCCCTGGAAATCCTGGTTCAGTTTGGCCAACCACAAACGCCTTTTGTTCCTCAGTTTTTTGCACTTTTCTCTTTGATTTATTATAACTTTTGGCAGTCTATAGTACTTCAGCTTCCGGTTTCACAGGCTTAAGCCTAGTCCAAGACTAAAATGTAAGTCCAAACTGTCACAACTGAAAGAAACTTGCACTGATTGATCTTGAAATATTTCAGTGCCCTTGTTTTGTCTCAAGATGTACACCAGTAATGTTTTTTTTTTTTTTTTTTTTCTAAGGCACATTTATAAAAATTACTTAAATGTTCTAATTGAACTATGACCTAATTCTGGCTTAGGCTAAGCCTTGTCTATGAAACCGGACCAAAACATGATAACAGTTGACTATTCTAACAGCAATATTAACAAAATAAGTTTTGTTCAGTTCAGTGGCATTGTTTACGTTCAGTGCCGCCAATCTGGCCGATTGATTCTGGTTGTGAAAACACTTTATAAAGCGTTTCATAGATTGTTAAAGGGGTCATCGGATGCCCATTTTCCACAAGTTGATATGATTCTTTAGGGTCTTAATGAAAAGTCTCTAATATACTTTGATTAAAAATTCTCAATGGTTTTGTAAAACAACACCCTTTTTACCTTGCCAAAATCAGCTCTGCAAAAATCATCTCATTCTAAGGGGTTGTTCCTTTAAATGCAAATGAGCTCTGCTCACCCCACCCCTCTCTTCTCTCTGTGGAAAGACGGTCATGTTTACATTAGCGGCATTTAGCATTTAGCCGCTAAACTTGCTAACTACCACGTTATAAGGAAAGGCGATCGCAAAGATTCATTAAAAAACGCTTATACTCACTTCTGCTGTAAGTGAAGCTGGATCATGAATGATTCGCGCGAACATAGACGGATATATGTAGATTGGGAGGCGCATTCCATTCACAAACAAACGTTATCCACTGCATCTTCAGCGGCTCAGATGTTGGGAGTAAAGGACGACCACTATGTTCATTATTACATCCAGGAACACAACACCTCAATCGCTCAATTGGAGATATTCTTGTCTAACTTACATCCCTGCTCTGGCATCAGAACAAGGAAAGTCACTGGACTGTGACAGCTGGTCTGAGGTAAGAGCTCATGTCAATCAACTATTGTGGGAGCGGCCTCTGTGGGTGTGACACCACACCGACAGGCATCTGAGAACGGCTCGATTTGAAAAAGGGGATATTATTTTTACAGATTAATTAAAAACCACTGCATGGATTTTTATCATTATAGGGTAGAATTGTACATACACTGACAACACACATTAATGTTCAAACAACATGAAAAAGTGAACTTAGCATCCGATGACCCCTTTAACAGATGAAAGGATAGTACGACATAGATATCACTTTCCTCAGCTGCCATTCAAACTAATGTTTTATTGTGAATATGAGATTAAGCTGAAGAAAGAATGCTGTATCAGATGCAGGTAATAATCACACTCACTTAGTCCATCTCTCTCTCATAATACTTTACATAATACGCCGCCGTGTGATATCACTATATATTGGCATGGCTCATAAAATGCTCTTTGTTTAAAGCATGTTCTAGTTTTTCCATGTCTGAAAACCATATCAGTTTTGTTTGTTTGTTTGCTTGTTTTTAAATATACATTTTTATTCATTTACACAAAGCATTCATCTGTACACCTAAAACAACAGTTCAAAAAGTGGAATATAACAGTGTGTCCTGTTTAAATGACCTTTCTAACTAACACAATGAACTGAAGGCCAGTGACTTGTGTTCAGTAATATGAAAATTAAACAAACTCAAAAGTCATTTTTTAAAATTCTTTTCAATGATATACTCGTCCGCCACAATGACGTAACATACTTAAAAGTGCCTTCCTTTGGAGGATTCTCTCAGTAAATATTAATTTATGTGATTAATTTGGCATGAAAGGTATTTCATGTTGTAAATTTGATATATATAATTGCTTGACAGGCGTAATGAAGAGATGTGCAGATTCATTAGTTTCTCTATCACAGTATCAGGCCCTTCAGTCCATCCAAGGATGGTTTTACTGCTGCTGTAAAACTTGTCAGATATTTTCTGCTCTCGCTCTTAGCTGATTATTAACTCGTCACACTTGAATCTGATTCACTGTGAGTCGTGTAAACGCCAGGCAGGACGATCACACAAACACACAGCGTTTGATCAGAGGAGCGCAGCTGCACATGTGGGTGTGCTCTGTACTGCTGTGGGTTGTGTAACACACACCGGCTCACCTGTAGCCATAGACACACGGCTCATTTGCACTTTATTGCTTGGGGAACGAGGCCGAGCGGAGAGAGAGAGAGAGAGAGGGGTTAGAGAACGAAGCAGGTCGCATGTATCAGGTCAGCTGGTTAATTTGGTCGTCGCGTTGAATTGTTAGTTGTGTAGAGTAAGTGCTGGTGTTTGGATCGTATTGGACACTCATGATGACAAGCTGACGGAAAAATCTACTCCAGTTACAACACAGGTGAGTGTTTGCTAATCTGCATTCTGCCAGGGTTATTAGAGATAACTAAAACCGAAACTATTAAAAAAATGTTAACTGAAATAAAATATATCAAAAATTATACTTATTTATTTCAGCTATTAAGGCAACATTTCTCATTTAATTTATCTAGATGTGCTAAAATGAAATGAAAAAGAAAAATAATAAAAACAAGAAAAACTAATAAATATAACAAAAACATGACAAAATTGCTAAAAAAAAAACAAAAACACAAATTATAAGAATTATATTATAATAACTATAATAGTGTCTTAATGATACCAAACAAATAAATACTTAAAAAAAGTAAAATGCTGTGGCAACATTTTACAGTATCTTATGTAAGTTTCCATTATGAGAGAAAAAAAAAAACTTTTACATTTTTGGAATCACAATTCTTAGAAAAATCTAAAAATAGCAAGATAATCTTAGAATTAAATATAAACTTCAAGAAAAATCTCAGAATTAAGAGAAAGTCTATAGCATCCAACAAAACATTTAATGGAATTATAATTAAAAAGTGTCAGAATTTTTATATTATTATATTATTATTATTATTATTATTATTATATTATTTTTATATAAGTATTTAACAGTAAAAAGTTGTTTAAATGAAGAGACAGAAGTGATTTCTCAATCAAAGCTACCAAATTAATTGGCATTTTCATTAGTCCTGACCGTGTAAGGCTCTCAGATACAGCAGATACAGAAACTGAGAAAAGATTAATTATTTTAGGCCAACCCTAATCAACCTCTTCACACCCAAATCATTTTAATTCAATAAAAAGTCTTCGTAAAAATATTGACAAATGTAAATATATGTATCAAACTGACAGTTAAACGCATTTTTCGATTAAAGTAGGAAGGTTAATTGCAGTTTTTTAACTGTGTAAAGCAATACAGCAGATAACTGAACTAATTGACAGAAATCACCAGTAGAAAATATGAAATTTAAATATTGTTTTAATCAGTTAAAATATTGTACATGGATATATAAATAGTACAAATTTACTTTTTAAAATTATTTAATGGCATTACCCCGTTTGATTAATTCAAAAAGAGGAAATAAGCGAAAAAAAAAATGAATGACTTAAGTGACCAAGATGTTCTTTTTCAAACAATTTGTTTCAGAATTAATACATAAAACATGAATACATGAATTGTGAAATAAAGCAGCATGTCGAACTGAACAATGTGGACAGAAATTGTGTTAAAATATAACGACATTCAACTCCTCTGGGTTTGTCTTTGAAAACATTTGTTTTCTTAAAAATGTAAAAAACGCCAATTCTACTGTCATCAATTATTGAGTCCCAAAATCTGATGCTAATTGGCTAATCTCTCGGGATCCGTGTTGATAATGTTGCTAATCGCGACCCCAACAGAAAGTAATTAAGTCATTTTCAAGCTTTGAAGTGAAGAACAGGGAGAGTTTTACCTCCTACTGTTAATTAAACATGCTTGATGTTTACATGATCTGCGTCCGTCTTCATTTATTCAGTCCTGCGTTTGATTCCTCCTCAGGATTTACATGCATTAACATGCAGACAATAAGTGCAAATAAGTGGAACTCAGAGGTCACCAGATCCGGTCCTGGAGGGCCGGTGTCCCTGCAGAGTTTAGCTCCAACCCTAATCCAACACACCTGAACCAGCTAATCAAGGTCTTACTAGGTATACTTGAAACTTTCAGGCAGGTGTGTTGAGGAAAGTTGGAGGTAAACTCTGTAGGACCCTGCCCTCCAGGAACAAGTTTGGTGACCCCTGGTCTAACTGTTGGAAACAATGTGCCAAAATAGCTTCAAATATCCTAATACCGTACAAAAATGGACAACAAATATAAGTTTTAAATTGTTTTATGTGAATATATTTTTAACAATTTTATTTGGACGTTGTATATTTTTAAAAACATATTAGAAAAATTGAAATATATATTTTAAAATAATTTTGAATAAATATATTTTGCCAGTATATCTCAATAAAAAAACAAAAAAAAACAAGAAAAACCTTTTGTAAATAAATGAATAAATAAATCGGCAAGAAACTCCATGCTGTTCCAAAAATGCAGTATTTATTTATTTAATATGTGTATGCTTATAATACATATTTAGCATGCAACGGAATCAATTAAAAGTATTAAAAAGATACAGCATGCACATAATCTGAATTATACAATTTTCCTTGTACAAATACACACTTTTATGCTAAAGGAGGTCAGTCCTCTCTGATCAACTTTTTGACTTTACCTATTATAAAAGTGCTTCCTTGCTGGACGGTTTGATGTGTGCTCGCTTTGTATTCAGCAATACATTGTGATACATTTGCATATTATGCAAAAATATGAAAAGTATTCATTTCCAAACAAGAGATCATCTCACTAAAAGCTTCAACAAATAATAAAAAGGTGACGACCTTCACAGGTTTAAATGCGGCTTAAAGAAAGAGTTCAGCCAGGAAAATTCTCTCACTTTCATGTCGTTTCAGCAGTATTTTTTTCTTTCTTTTGTGAAACACCAAATGAGATGTCAGGTACAATGTCTCGCTTTTCATGCTTGTTTTCAATAAATGGAGCCTTTAGAAGTGTTTCTTCCGAAAAAGCTGCTGTATGACTTTAGAAGACTTGCAGTACTTTTCAGAGCTTGATAATGTAAATCACTGTCCGCTTTGCCTGCATGCAAGACATTTGAACGTTCTGCCTAAGGTCTCATTTTACTTTTCATGGGAAAAAAGTGACAGTATTTTCATTTGTGTGTGAAGTATCCAAATACAGGACAATGGACAGTACTTCTGTAGAAAGATATGCTATTAATATACACTTTTGTGTTGATTTTACTGCCAAAACGTAAAATGAACTCCTAAACAGTGATGCTTTCATACAAAAAAGAAAGGTGAGATGTAGTGCAAGAGTGTCAAACGACAGGCGCGGTTTTATTTACCTTCATCATGCATAACATCTACACATTCTCTTCTGAAGCTTTTGCTAAACTCATGCTGCTTTAAACAACAATTTAAGGGTAAAACGGGAACAACATGAACTTTTAGGATTCAATACAGTTAAGCACTCTTCTTTTCCACAAGGGTAAAGCTTACATTTTCAATGTCGAAACACTGCTTAATTTGCACAGGCAGCTATTTGTAAGTCATTTGTCAAATTGTGATCAAATCTTGTTATAGTCAGTGATATATCAGTGTGGTTTGTGGTACTGGAGGGCGATATTAACCTTCACATGCTGTCTTATGTCGGTCAGAACCAGACTGTCTGAGTGATGAAGGATTCGGTGTGCAGCAGTTGTTTGTCTTCAGGGTTCAGGCAGTCTGATGGCTTGAAGGAAAAACGTGTGAAAGCTGATGCTTCAGTGTCATTTGTCTAATGGCTGCAGTGAGAGCAGAGTGTGGATTGGGTGACTGGAGGCTCTGATGTCCAGCTTGAGAGCATTATGGGACTGAATGCTGCAGTCCAAAACAGCCTTGGCACAGAAGAGTTGCTTTTGTCCAGCTGGAAGAGAGAAGCGTGTGAGATCAATGCTAGATCTGTATTGTTTTGGTTGGATTCACATCCTCTGATCTTGCTGGTTAAACATCTCACAGTATCTGTGTAGACGTTGATATTGTCACCAGTGGAAGGTTCTCTAAAGGTTATGAACAAATGTTCTACTAGTAATTCTAACAGAATATTTGTTCAGAGTTATACACTGTCAAAAAAAAATCTGAAATTTACAGTAAAAAAAAAAACAGCAGTGGTTGCCAGAATTTTACTGTAGCAACAATTTTGGTTTATGGTTTAAACATAAATTTTACATTTAAAATACCATAATTTCATTAACTGATATAATGTTAATGTACCAACCTATGGAAGTACTGAAATCTGTTTTGTACCTTTGTAATACACTAATAACCACCAAAAGCAGGTGGTGATGAGAAAGTCACAATTATTTAACAACACTGGATGTAACATACAACCCTAATGTACAAAACTGATAAGAAGAAACACAGTTACTTCAGCAACAATTGGGAATTCTGGTAATGTCAATTTACGGTTATTCACTGTAAATTATACGTTCTTTTTCACTTCCAAAAACAGTATACCATATACCATTGTAAAATTACATCCAATGTCCAATACAGTTTTTCACCATATATATTAGGGGAACTTACCATTAACCATTTAACAGGTTTTTTTACTGTAGAATTTTTTGTCTTTTACCATTAAAGGAGAAGTCCACTACCAGAACAACAATTTACAGATAATGTTCTCACCCCCTTGTCATCCAAGATGTTCATGTCTTTGTTTCTTCAGTCGTAAAAAAAATTATGTTTTTTGAGGAAAACATTTCAGCATTTTTCTCCATATAATGGACTGATATGGTGCCCCGATTTTGAACTTCCAAAATGCAGTTTAATGCGGCTTCAAACGATCCCAAATGTGGTTGTAAACGAGTTCAGCCAAGGAAGAAGGGTCTTATCTAGCGAAACAATCGGTTATTTTCATTTAAAAAAATACAGTTTAAATACTTTTCTCAAATCTCAAACGCTCGTCTTGTTTTGCTCTGCCTGAACTCTGTGTATTCTGGCTCAAGACAGTTAGGGTATGTCGAAAAACTCCAATCGTATTTCCTCCCTCAACTTCAAAAATCATTTCAAAATCATTCTACATCACTGCAGAAGTACCGACCCAGTCTTTGCAAAGTGAACATGCAAAGAAGATCAAACACCCTTAACAAAACAGCGAGATAGGACAATTTTGAAGTTGAGGGAGAACAAGAGATGTCAGTTTTTCGACATACCCTAACTGTCATGACCCGGAACAAAAACAGAGGTCGGGAAGAGCCAGACAAGGCGAGCGTTTGACATTAAAAAGTATTTAAATTGTATTATTTTTATGAAAATAACCAATCGTTTCACTAGATAAGACCCTTCTTCCATCGGCTGGGATCGTTTATGACCACATTTGGGATCGTTTGAAGCCGCATTTAAACTGCATTTTGGAAGTTCAAAATCGGGGCACCATATCAGTCCATTATATGGAGAAAAATGCTGAAATGTTTTCCTCAAAAAACATAATTTCTTTATAACTGAAGAAAGAAAAACATTAACAACTTGGATGACAAGGGGGTGAGTACATTATCTGTGAATTCTTGCTCTGGAAGTGGACTTCACCTTTAAATTCATGGTAATTTTTTACAGTGTATGGTCTTTAATAGTGTTCTCAGAAACATTAGTTATACATCATTCATGGATATTTTTTTTTCCCCTAAAATGTTTCAGTTGAATTTTGTTAAAATTTTGTTAGAATTTTGTTCTATTAAAATGATACTATTTGTTTCAGTTTGCAAAATGATACAATGGAATGTTATCTTGACATCCACATAACCAAAGAAAAAAAACGTTTTTAAAACTGGATGTTGAAAATATTCAGAAATAACCTTTTTATAACTTAAAAGGAACATTAGAAAACAATTCTTAGAACATATTTTTGTTAGCTAAAATCTACCACAAATTATATATAATATAATTATGATTATATATATATATATATATATATATATATATATATATATATATAAATAAAAAAAGGAAAGGCTGCAATATGTATTTATAGTAATATGTATTTTTGAATTATTTCAACATTATATTTACAACATTTACCATAAATAAATAATTAATCTTTTGACTTTTTAGAAAAAGTGACATGTCATGCATGGATTTCTGGGAATTTACTTTTACTGTTTTTCACTGTAAAGGTTATAGTAATTTTTATAGTTTTTATCTGCAGAAATCATAGTATTTTAAAATGACATTAAGACATTAAATCATTTTGTTTCTTAATGTGTATGGTAACTTACTGTTGAACAGCATTACAAACATTTATTTACAGTCTATGTGCATGAGTTGTTTGGGTTTTCTTCCCATTTACACTCTTTTCTGTACGGCGAAATCATCACATGAGTTGCTTTTTCAATGCTGTTTAAAGTCTGTGACATATAAATTTGCAGAGAACCTTCCTGGAGAGACATTTTAATATCCCATTCACATTTTAATCTCTGAAAAATATATCGCTGGCTTTTCAGCGTATGCAAATGCTGCCGATCCCATAACAGCCTTCAATTTGCTCTCTGACCTTTTTACTACAACACGTTCACACACCTTCCACTTGTGCGTCCTTGGGTAATTGGCCCCTAAAATTAGAGATAAGTGTGTGTGTGTGTGTGCACGAAGCCCCATTTTCCACAGAAATAAATTCTGTGGTTGAGATGGAATGGAAAAGCAATGACAGACAGTGATTCATAAATAGGAAATTACTCCCTGCATATTTCATACAAGGTTCCTGTGTTGGTCATTTTTCCTGCACGATGTTCTGGCTGATGCCTGATGAAATATTTACTGTAACTAGAGACAATTACTAGAGGAAGACAGAGCCGGGGCCAGAGAGAGAGAAAGAGACTATAACCTGCTTCTGGGTCACAAACAGAAAATGGGTGCTGTCACTTTAGTAGGCAATCCATATTCTAGAACGACAAAATATAGCTTGTGTTCACAGAAGCTGCCTCTTTTTTCCTCCAAGATGTTCAAGGAGAATCGTTTAAAAATTAAAGCTGGAGAGACATTGTGCGCTTGTTCTTCCAGGCAGCCTGGAGTTTCACTGAACAAATTTGTGGTCTTGTTAGTGTGAAATTAAACATGAAACTATTTCCCATCTGGGCACTTTAAAGCACAACGTGTCCCCCTGAAGATTTTTTTTCCGCTGAGAAAATGATTCGCCCTCTGAAAAGAAAAATACATACATATTCCCTTAACAGGAGACGCACTCTAGAAATGGAAATGTCCTTCGCCAAAGGACAGCGTGTCACAAGGAGAGGAGTAATTGTTCTGACAACTGAATATGTACCCTAACAGAAGGAGTGTGACCTTTGAAGAGGAAGAGTAAGTTGTCTGTCTGATGGTTAAAGATCTGGGCTAGTAACCCAAAAGGTTGAGGGTTCAAATCCTGGAAGGGACGATTTGTGACCTAGAGAGTAACCGAGTTCCCCTGCCGCCACTGTGTCCTTGATCCAGGCACTTAACCTCAGGTTGCTCCAGTGGGACTGTCCCCATAATAATTGTACTGTAAGTCACTTTGGAAAAGACAAATAGCTAATTAACTTAGATGTGTCCCGTAAGGGCAGACGGATCTCGCATAACTTCTATTAACCTGCCCGCAATAAACAACCTCTGTCTCATTTAACAGATTTTTTCATTCAAACGGGAAACCGCTATGATAGATGTTAAGAAACAATACATTTAAACAATAGTCTATACTATCCTATCTGTTTACTATATATATTAGAAATATTTGGCACCATTTTGCCAGCAGATACAGCATAGGAAATCAGACCAGTAAGGCCAAATCTGTAAGTTCAAACCAGACCAGCAAGATCAAACTGGCAAGAGACTATTAGTGCCAGTGATTTCTGCAATCTATTTGAACGTACAATGCTTTAGGGAAACACAGCCCAGACGAATGAACAGTGACCAGACTTTTGAAGAAATATGACCAGTGAGATTACGGTAGTGAGGTAGTAAGAAAAAAACATTATGATCACAGCTGTAAGATCAGACTAATAAGACCACAACAGTGAGATCAAACCAACAAGATTACAGCGGTGAGATCGGACCACTGAGATCAGAATGGTGAGATCAAAACATTAAGATCAGATCGGAGAGATCAGACCACTGAGATCGAATAGGTGAGATCAGACCACTAAGATTAGATCAGTGAGATCAGACCACTGAGATCTGATTGGAGAGATCAGACCACTGTGATCAGACTTGTGAGTTCAGATCATTTAAGTCAGATCGCTGAGGTCAGACTGCTTAAATCAGATCAGTAAGATCAGACCACTGAGATTAGGCTGTTAAGACCAGACCAGTAAGGCCACAATAGTGAGATCAAACCAACAAGACCGCTTAGATCAGACCAGTAAGTTCAGATCACAAAAGTAAGACCATTAATACCAAAGAAGTGATATATGAAATAAGATAAATGTGATTACATTGGTGAGATCAATCCAGTAAGACCAGAGTAGTGAGATCAAATCATTTTGACCACAGCTATAACATCAGACTAATGAAACCACAATAGTGAGATCAGACCAGTAAGATCACAGCAGTGAGATCAGACCATTGAGATCAGATCAGTGAGACCAGACCACTGAGATTTGGCTGTTAAGACCAGACTAGAAGGACCAGACGATTGAGATCACAGGAATAAGGTCAGTAAGACCATCAGACCGGTAAAATACGATCACAATGGTGAGATCAGACTAGTAGAATCAGACCATAACAGTCAGACCAGACCATTAACACCACAACAATGACCTATGAAATAAGCGAGATTCCAGTGGTGAGATCAATCCAGTCAAACAGTAGTATCACACCAATGATCATATCTGTAAGATCAGACCAATAAGACCACAGTAGTGAGATAAAACTAACAAGACAACAGCGGTGAGATCAGACCACTGAAACCACAGCTCTAAAATCAGACTAATAAAACCACAATGATATCAGACCTTTGAGTCCACAGGAATTAAATCGGTAAACAAGTAAATTAGTAAACAGTGGTGAAATCAGATCAGTGAGATCAGACCAGTAAGACCACAGCAGTGTGATCAGACCAACAAGAGCATGGTAGTGAGATCAGACTAGTAACACTAGAGTGGTGGGATCAGACTAACAGGACCAAGGCAGTGAGACTAGAACAGAAATACTAAGGCAGTGATGTTAGACCAGTAAGAGTCAGACCAACAAGACCACGACAATGAGATCAGACTAACAAGACCACAGTGCTGGAATCAGAACAGTGAGATCAGACCAACAAGATCACAGCGGTGGGATCAGATCTTTAAGATCAGGTCAGCGAGATCAGACCAACAAGACCACAGCAGTGGGATCAGATCTTTAAGATCAGATCAGTGAGATCAGACCAGTAAGACTAGAATGGTGAGACCAGACCAGTAAGGTCAGACTATTAAAACCACAGTGGTAGAATCAGAACAGTGAGATCAGACCAACAAGAACACGGCAGTGGGATCAGAACAGTGAGATCACAAAAAGACTACAGTGGTGGGATCAGATATGATGTCAGACCAGTGGGATCAGATAAGCAAAACTAAACCAAAGTTTAGGTGTGAGTCAGTATGTAATGTGCTGTTTATAATGAGCTATTTTATGTAACTGAGAGCATAAAAGCTCCTCCTAACTAGAGTCATGAACTCTGCTGAACTCTCTGTTATCTAGAAGAGAGAGTTATCTAGTCTTCCTGGAAGAGCGTATGTTTGAGGATGACTGTGAGCTCATTTCCAGAGAAGCATAGGTGACCCTGACACCCACCTTTCCCACTAGTCCTAATTAAAACTCCCTCAGAGTCGGGTTTATTCTTCTGCTTTGCTAAAGACACTACAGTCCCCTGGTACACACACCCCCCCACACACACACATCTGTTCTGCAAAGAGCTCTTCAGGGTGTTAGGAGGCAGATAACCACTTCTCTGTCGCTTTTAACGACTGTTTCCAGCGTGAAGCGGTGAAGGCTTGTTAGGGTGACTGAGGAACGTGACTCTATGCGGTGTGAAGATATGGAGACAGTGGAGTGTGAATGTGTAACTGATTGTTGTTTGGGAAGAGTGAGAGTTAGCATGTGAACACAAACCCGGAGGGTTTCCTAAAGAACTGTACATCTGCACAGATTCACGAAAGGATGTCAAAACCAGCACATACAGGTTACTGTAGTCCTCTGGGAATTGAGTCACTTTATAAACATCGTTTTGCTTTCACCACAGTTTTTAGTCTTTAGACAAAAAAAATCCAGTAGACAGTCATGCCACATTCATTCACTTTCTGGATTGAAATTGCATATCATTGTAGTTAATGAAAATAACATTTCTATTGACGTCAACGGTCTGTTTTTGGTCTGTTTTCTCAGAAGAGAAAGACTGAAGATATTAAATGTGTACTATATCTGCTGAAGGTTTATTTAGTCAACATTTACGAGAACGCTATCTATCAAATGCTAACAGACATGACTGAAAGCCATAAAACACATTTAATGTGGCCATGAGGATGGAGTTGGACGTCTTTATCAAGTCTCATTGAGAAAACAAAAAATGTTGCATTGCACATCATTTATTTGTGGCTGCTAATGGAAATCGGACCACATGGCTTCTGGACGTGTGTGAATTCAACTGTGTTGATGTGAATCTGATACTAGAGTGGGTCGGTGTAATGAGAAACTCCACTTATTGATCACACACCCGCTCAAATGGCGTGATGTGATTATGGTTTTCCCATCAGGATGGCTGTTGGTGGTTGTTAGACATTATTCTCCTTGACAAACTAAAATAAGACAGGACTTGCAGCCGATACAATTTCACTTGCGATCCAAAAAACAAAACAAAAAATCATGTTGCAATGCTAGTTTTGCTACGTTGGCTCCTGTGCAGGAGCTGTAGTTTATATGCACCAAAGACCGAGATTGGTTTTGTGTTTAGTTAATTAGCTGTCTGTCGATAATAAATTTCCTTTTTCCCTTTCTCTGCAGGGGTAAAAGAGTTCATATTCCCATAGCAACGTGTCAACTGGCGATAATGAGTCTCCTGACACAACTCAGATTGTTACTGTGGAAGAACTTTACTCTACGGAGCAGACAGAAGGTACGCACACATAAACACTATATTTTGGGAGAACAGCCCATGAACTGGTTTGTACAGGCATGACCCCTACTTACTTTGCAATGCATTTAATGTCAGTCATTGTGAACAATATATTTTCATTTTTTGGCCTGCTGATCCTGTCCTGGCACTTTCGAAAAAGTTGTTTCACAGCAGATGTTTACTTTAGCAGGCAGATAAACATACTAAGTAAATTCAGTCTAATGGGATTTTTCCCCATCACAGTAAAAATGAAATTAGATTTATTTAAACCTTGTTTCTTCCAAAATTCTGTCCCCTCTGGGGCTTTGCTAATTCAAACACTGCACCCGTAGTCATTCTGCAAGTCAATTTGCAGATTTTACAACAGATACACTACCAGTCAAAGGTTTTTGAACTGTAAGATTTTTAATGTTTTTTAAAGAAGTCTCTATTGCTCACCAAGCCTGCATTTATTTGAGCCAAACTACAGCAAAAACAGTAACATTTTGAAAAATTTTACTATTTAAAATAACAGTTTTCTATTTGAATATATTTTAAAATGTAATTTATTCCTGCGATCAAAGCGGAATTTTCAGCATCATTACTCCAGTCTTCGGTGTCACATGATCCTTCAGAAATGATTCTAATATGCTGATTTGGTGTTCAAGAAACATTATTATTATGATTATTATTATTATTATTATATATGCTGTTAAACATAATAATAATAATAATAATAAGAAGAAGAAGAAAAATAATAATAATAAAATGTTTTTAGAGCAGCAAATCAGAATATTAAAATGATCTCTGAAGGATCATGTTGCTGGAGTAAAATTTAGCTTTAAAATCACAGGAATAAATTGCATTTTAAAATATATTCAACTAGATAATGGTTATTTTAAATAGTAAAAAATATTTTTCACACAATACTGCCTTTGCTGTACTTTAGATCAAGTAAATGCAGGCTTGGTAAGCAGAAGATACTTCCCTAAAAAACAATTAAAAAACACAAAAAAACAAAAAAAAAACAACTTTTGACTCGCAGTCAAAGTAAATTCAGTCAAATGAGATTGTAAAATAAAATAAAAAATAAAGTACATTTACCATTTAAACCACTATATAAAATCTACTTTCTTCCAAATATTGGACCCCTCTGAAGCTTTGGTATAATTCAAACACTGCATAACAATTGATATTAGTAAAAAAATGTAAAAATATTCCTAAATGATTTAAGTTTTTATTTTATTTCATTTTTGATTACTTTTCCTACTTTGACGCTGAAAGTAAGGGTGCCGGACAAGGGTAAAGCAATTAAATCTAAAGAAGGCATTTGAAAAGCAGCCAAAATAAAAGGATGGCAAAAAGTTTCTAATACAGTTTTAATGTGACCTTCAAAAAAATTAAATAAATAAACAAATAAAAAATAAAATCTGTTCAACCAAGTCCAGGGACATAAAAGTCCCCATTAAAGAAACATTGGAACACACAGTGTGATCTGTTGTTTTTAGAGAAATAGGAGGCTCTAGTCGACCTGGAACAGGTGTGCGTAAGAACGAGCAGATTTCATTGGTCTTTAGAGAGTGAAAAACAGTCTCACCTTCACAAAGGCTGCGAGACGCACGCGTGGGATTATTCATCACCTGGAGAAACAGCAGCGCAGCACTGACTGCCACATCTCACAGCTCCTCTGGAGAAAATGATTGATGAGGAATGTCACTTTCTCAAAGAAAGAACCCACAAACTCATGAGACGAGAGCGAGTGAGATCAAACGCTAATGATTACAGGGTGTGCTTGATTCATCCGCTACGGTAATGCCAGTAATAAGCAACATAATGCCGGGGGTGGGCAGCGCAAAACTACTGGTGTGTAGCTAAGTTAATTATTAGATAGTAAAGATGGGCAAACAGAGCATTTGATGCACAAGAATACACCATTTTACACAAAATAATGTTCCAATCACATGATCGATCAGATATTTACTAATTTGCTGAAAATGTCCTCACCCTCAGGCCATCCAAGATGTAAATGAGTTTGTTTCTTCATCCGATTTGTAGAAATGTGTCATTCCATCACTTGCTCACCAATAGATCCTCTGCAGTGAATGGGTGCCGTCAGAATGAGAGTCCAAACAGCTGATAAAAACATCACAATAATTCACAAGTAATCCACACCACTCCAGTCCATCAGTTAACATCTTGTGAAGACAAAAGCTACATGTTTATAAGAAACAAATCCATCAAGATGTTTTATAACTTTAAACTGTTTCTATTTTCAGCTAAAATGCGAGTCCATAATCCATAATAACACTTCCTCCAGTGAAAAAGTCCATCTCCTGTTGTCTCTCACATCAAAATCCACCCACATATTTGTTTAGAGCTATTTTGGACTGCTTAGTAAACGGTGCTTGACCTGTGCAGATTTCTCTCCTGATTCAGACAAAGCTTTTTTCATTGGATATGAAGAAGCGTTGTTATGGATAGGACTCATATTTTGGTCAGAAGCAATGGTTTAAAGTTAAAACATTTTAATAATGGATTTGTTTCTTGCAAACACACTTTTTTTTTTTTTAGCTTCCCAAGACGTTAATTGATGGACTGGAGTGGTGTGGATTACTTGTGGATTATTGTGATGTTTTTATCAGCTGTTTGGACTCTCATTCTGATGGCACCCATTCACTACAGAGGAATTTTCATTTTTATGTCAATTATTCCTTTAAGACTGTATTTAAAAGTGATTTGCATACATTTTTGGATACCATCTTGATGTGTAGAAACTATAAATTTGATTTCCTGAAAAAGTTATGGCTTTCCCAAATCCCTAGAGAAAAATAAATACACTAAAACGTATTTAAAATACATTTATTTAATGCAAAGTATACTACAAATTCATTTACATATGTAATGTACTTAAAATACCCTGCACTTGTACTTTTAGTATACAAAAACTGGCATATTTAAACTCTGCTAAATTGGAACAACTAATTTTATACTCAATGCACTTTAATTGTACCAAAGTAGCACTGAAGTCCAACTAAAGATGTACTTAAGTATATTTGATTGTGCTAAAGTGGAACTTTTGCAAGTATACTTTAGGTACACTTTAAACATTTTGCATTTAAAGACCGATATTATTTAAAGATCATACAATCTTCATCAATAGTGGCATTAAAAGATATTTTAGGCTTCATATTATATGTGCATTGTGCACAAGTAGTACTCCAAATAAAGGTTAATTACAATTTTTATATCAGTAAGTCTTTTTCCAATATGTCAGTAAATATGTTAACAGACTTGAACTACGCTTAGCATAAAATAATTGCATTTTAAATTTATTACTTTTTTTGCTAGGGGTTTTTAACTCTTTTTACAGGTTAAGTGGCGCAACATGTCACGTTTCACTGGAAATTACACTTAAAATCACTCACTTCTAATCATTTTAGTCAGTAACATGCTTTAAAAAAGTACTTATTATGGAAATATAAACTTAAGTGCCATCAGAATGTAATGTTTTTGGACACTTAATTGCATGTTATTTGCAACTAAATAAAAATATATTATAGTTTAAATTTACATTAAACACAATCAGCAGAACTTTAGAGTGATTTTGACTTAAATTTGACTCATTTGTGGCTGTGTTTGGACAGACTTTGCATAACTCAGAGTGTCAAAGTGTGCATAACTAGATTTGTCATTTTAATGCATGTGATTGGTGGTGCTGATTTCTGAGCGCAGTGTACTCAGCCTGACTCTGTGCCGAACGCCGGCTGTTTAAGTGGCCTCACTCATGTCAAGAGCTGCCGCTCGCCGCGCTGCCCCGGGTGGGCGGAGACTTGATTCGTAAACGGCCTCCGTCGAGCACTTGTGCTGCTCCAATGGTCTCTCTGATGCTCTGATCTACAATTACAAGAGAGAGACAGACAGACAGACAGACAGAGAGACATCTGTGTATCAAAGAGCGGTCTGTCATAAAGTAAGTGCTTAATGTGAGAAAAAAGTGCCCTTTTTGGTTCAGAAATATGAATGTGTTTGATAAAAGAGGCTTGTGCTTTATTAAGACGTTTTGCATGTAACTAGTGAGCTTAACCGATTCCCCCGTGCCCGTGTCATTAACTCCTCACCTGTCGTCATGCTCACCTGTCTAATGCGTTTCTAATGAGATGTGCTCAAACTAATGGAGCCTGATGACTGCGGCGGACATCGGGTGACACAATGAGAGGTGAGAGGTGAAGAGGAAAAGAGATAATAGCCGTGCACCAAAATACAGTATTTTAAAGAGATAGCTCACCTAAAACCGAACATTCGGTCCTTCATTATTCACCCATGTGTCATTACAACCCTGTATGAATTTCATTATTGCATGAGGCATTCTATTCATCAAATAATCCTGAAAAATCCTGATTCTGAAGGATCATGTGACACTGATGACTGGAGTAATGATGCTGAAAATTCAGCTTTGATCACAGCAATAAATTACATTTGAACAGAAACCCATTATGTGAAATTGTAATAATATTTCACAATGTTACCGTCAAATCAGTCATTTATGAGGCTGTGCGACATCTAGGATGCTGCTCATGTACGCAGTAGACAGCAGGGCCGTTCATTCGGTTAGGAAAAGAGATAACATCTGTGTATGTCTGTGTTGTGCTACTGTTTACAGCACTGAACACTTCATGCTTTTGTTCAAACAGTCTTCCATTGTGAATTTTCTGGCGAAAACAGAGATCTTACAGATGATTTAGTTGAAAGTCTTGTCATGTCGCCAAACTGCGTTTCTGCAAAACAGATCGACTCGCAGCACAGTTGACTGGCAGACAGAGCGAACCGTTGCGTACAGTAACTTCAGACTTCATCTGATCCTCAGCCAAACTTCACAACATCAAAGTCTTGATGGAAAATAAATGTTCGGAATTTGCATTTCCGACTCCATGAAGGCAGTTTCGGCTGTGGAGAGCACTTTAATCAGAGCTGTGATATCGCTCTCCAATATTGTGATATAAATCCAAACTAAACGCAACATAATTGCCATGAAAATGCATTAAACTTACAATAAAAGCTATGCAAATTTTAATCTGTGAATACATCATTCGGGGAGCCAACTGGTGATTCATCCGTTCTCCTGTTAGCATTACTTGCTTGAAAATCACTTTAAATCAGGATGCCTTGTTTAAAGCAATAGTTCACCCACAAAAGAAAATGTGCAGAAAATGTCTTCATCCTCAGGCCATCCAAGAAGTAAATGAGTTTGTTTCTTCATCAGATTTGGAGAAATGTAGCATTACGTCACTTGTTCACCAATGGATCATCTGCAGTGAATGGGTGCCGTCAGAACGAGAGTCCAAACAGCTAATATAAAAACATCACAATAATCCACAGATCATGCACCGTTTACAAGCCAAAAGAGTTCAAAATACACTGTAAAAAAAAAAAAAAAAACACAATTAGTTGAGTCAACTTAAAATTATTTGTTACCCAGCTCAGTCAACTCAAGTAAGTTTAGTCAACTTGAAATGTTAAGTTGTACTAAGTCTTAAAACTTAAAAGCTGGGCTTATTACCCAGCTGCCTTAAAATTTTAAGTTAAATCAACTCAGCTATATAAGCTGTCATTTAGTCCAACTTAACATTTCAAGTTGACCAAACTTTTTTGCGTTGACTGAACTTAAAATTTTAAAGGCAGCCAGGTAACAAATTATTTTAAGTTGACTCAACAAATTGTTTTCTACAGTGTAGCTCTAAACAAATATGTGGGTGTATTTTGATGGGCTTTTTCACTGGAGGAAGCATTATTATGCATTATGAACTCATATTTTTTTTAAGTTAAAGTGTCGTAAAATGTCATAATGGAATTGTTGATATCAAAAATGCTGCTTTTGGCTTCCCAAGACGTTAATTGATGGACTGGAGTGGTGTGGATTACATGTGGATTATTGTGATGTTTTTATTAGCTGTTTGGACTCTCATTCTGACAGCACCCATTTACTGCAGAGGATCCATTGGTGAGTAATGAAATGCTACATTTCTCCAAATTTGTTCCCATGAAGAAACACTCATCTACATCTTGGATGGCCTGAGGGTAAGAATATTTTCAGCAAATTTTCATTACGCATTATTCCTTTAACTGATAAATTATCAGTATCTTTTTTTTTTTCTTAAAGTGTACAAAAACAATATTCTTGTTAAGTATTAGTATGTAAAATATAGCACATCATAAACAAGATGAATGATTATCAATAATTGAATGAAACTGACAATTTCAGACATGGTTTTCAGTTATTTTGCAGAGATCACTTGTGTGACACTAATCTTCACTCACATTACATATGCTCATTTGCATGAGTTTAAATTTCTAGTCTTTCCATCCTGATTTTTTGTTGTTTATAACCCTCATGTAGTGAGCACATCCTCCCACCGCTGTGGTGGGCCTCTAAAAGCAGATTTTAGTGGCTGGTGTGGAGACATTTTTTTTTTTGCCACAGAACTCCACCAGAACTGGCATCCTGATGGTGAAAAAAGGTGCAATCAAAAGGTATCTTGAACACAAGAGGGTTTTGCAGAATCACTGAGCCTTACAGTAGATGTCATGAGCAGGTCACCTTACCAGAGAGAGAGAGAGAGGGAGAGAGCTTGTCGTCTTCAGCTAGATTCCTGCTGGATTTTCTCTTTGATAACTGAGGTAAATCCTCCAGCAGACTCTAATGGAGTGAGTGAACCTTAGATAAAGACTCACTCTCTCTTCTACATCTTTGTCATGCTATATTTCTCTCTATTTTTGCCGCTGAGTCTTTGGACAAAAGAGGAGGACAGGAGAAATATGAAAGGATTATAGCTTTTTCCTTCCTCTTAGAGAAGGATGTGAAAATAACACACACACACTGTCATTAGAGCACTCTGTGTGTGTGTGTGTGTGTGTGTGTGTTTTCAAACCTACACTCCTGGAGTGTGATTCAGTGATTCACACAGTCATTCTTTTGAACAGATTCTATTTATTTGGTCAAACCGATTGACACAGGATTTATAAATCAGCGGATTGCAAGGCAACACTGTACTGCTATTCCTCAAACATTCTGGGTTAAGTTTGATCCAAACCCCTAAATATTTCAAATATATAAATACAGGCCTACTTACTTCAGCAATTCATTCTTGAATTTGAGCCACTTAACTCACAGACTCCATTCAAACTTTTAAACGTACATAAACAGAACGTTCAGCGTTCCAAATGTATTGGGCAGCGATGATGTCATTTGTAATATTTGTGTATTTGCATAGTGAATTGTGATTGGTCTGGTCTTTCCGTTCTATTTACAGACTGTGTCATCTTGTGTGTTGATTACAGCTGAAAAATAATAAGACACATGCTAAATGTGTCACCATAACATCACAATAACAAGTGTTCTGATGCAGAATGTCATTATTCTTCAATTAAAACTTGTTATTAAAAACTTGTTACTCTATTCTTTGCCTTCATGCAAGTGCAGCTATTTCTTTAAAAATTACAATTATAGTTTAGCAGAAAAACTGAGTGCAATAATGAGAATAATATTAGGTCTATTATTAAAATAGTTGGTTCTGGTCCTCGAATCTGAGTGCTGTTTTGAAAGTCCAACAGCACTACTTCATGTTTGTATCACTCTGCTCGTATTGGCTTATTCACCAGGGTAAAATTAATGAATAATGAATGTAATAAAACAATATAACACAAAATACATTACTGCCAACGTGTTCCCAACAGGGAGTGTTCTCAGAATGTTCTGGCAAGGTTTTCTTAAAGCTATGAGCAAACATTTTAACGTCAACAGAACTTTAAGACTGTTTTCAACAGAACAGTCTTTAAAAATGTTTGCAAAACGTAATAGAAAAATGTTATTTATACTTCATTCATGAAACATTAATACATTATGGCTGCGTCCGAAAGCCTAGTCAGCTGACTTGCTGCCTCGCTGTACTATTAGGCAATGACTTCAAAGGCTGCGGAGGCAACTCTAGAAAGAGTTTTGGACAGGCTTCAGAGGCAGCGTAACGTGAAGTCGTTGCTAGGTTATCTAACGGTTAAGTTGTACATTTTGTAGAAAAACAATATTAAACAGTTATGTATAAATTATTAAATAATATATTAAGACCTCAATGTCATTGTCACTGAAGGTCTGTGCATCAGAAAAAACGGCAGAGAAGTATTATTGCAGAACAGGTCATTGTTATTAGTGGCTGTTTCGTTATTATTGGTAGTATATTGTAAATATTATTCTTATTTACTACTCATTTGAACCCTTTTAACATTTTTTTTTAAATACTAAATCATTACAAGCAATATTATTTATTATGCTTTTACATTATTACTATTTATAAAGTATATCATGGTCAAGATCTCATCTATTATATGAAGTAACAAGTTTAATTTCACCAGAATATCTTTATTTATATAGTCTAAATGACGCACATGCACATGATTTTGGGAAATCGAAGGCAGCGAAGGATACATCTGTGCTGCCTTCAAAATTCGATCAGAAGAAGGTACGTCCGGAGACAGGAAGTGAAGCAGAATTTGGATTCGGGCGTGCCTTGATGCCTTCCTGCCTTGGAATGCTGCCTCCGAAGGCACTATTTTAGAGCTTTCGGAGGCAGCCTTTGTTTCAGAATGTTTACAGAACCAAAATTAAAAAATAACATTCCCATATTGTTTGCAAAATGATAAAATGGAATGTTCCCTTAATGGTTTCTGTTAAATTTTCATAACCAAGCAAAAAAACAAACAAACAAACATACAAATAAACGTTTTAAAACATTTTAAAAAGTGACATTTTGAGTGTTCATAGAACAATTAGAACATTTATAACTTAATGGGAACAGAACGGAAATTAGAAGGTTTTGTAGTGCTAATCAATGTAAATAATTATATAATACATATATTAACCACACATTTTACAGAAATAGTGCTCAAGGATTAACATTTAAGTGAAAAATATTGGTAATTCTTACCTCGCGCTCATTGTTTTGGTTAGAAAGCGCTACATTTAGTCAGGTGGTTACACACCTCTAGCCCGCGAAAGTTCAAATATTTCACCGCAACCGAAAATTACACTTGTGAACGGAGCTCCCATACTCTCCATTGGAAATGAATGACTTCCGGTTTGTAGTTCGGAGATGTTTGGCTGCTTCAGTCTGTGCATTCAGTGGCGGAGATTTTTTTCTCCAGGTTACATCTTAACTTATATGGGTGAGTCGTTTGAATCGTTCATTCACCCGGTACGTTCAAAAACTGTGATTCATTCAGGAATTAAATGCCGCTAGTGTTTATCGGCATCTTAACGGTTCTGCTGACTGGAAATATTTGCTTTGGCGAAGCGAAACAGACCAAACAACTCGGAATATTATGTCTAACATGTAAGTTCCTCAGTAATAATTTCTGATTACGCAATTATATTGTTTGTTAGCCTACTTCAGTAACTTGTCAGAGCTTGTGATGCTTTGCTTCACTAGCTTCAGGAGTAATATTCTTAATTATATTGTTAGCAACGAACTGTAACAAACAATACGACATTTGACTAAGCTAATATGAAAACAATGTTTTTTTTTTTTTTTTTATTACTGAAATGAAAAATGCCATGAAAATGTATTTGAGCGATTCAAAGGGATCATTTCTTTGAATCTTTGAATCTTTTCATATGAATGAATCGCCTAACGTTACACTGGTTTGCTAAAACAATTCGACTTTTCAAGGTTATGATTCAAACTTAGAGGAAAATTACTGTGTATAAACATGCATATACACATTCACACAGTGCTTATTTGTAATTCTCTCTCTGTCTTCAACACACACACACAGAGTCTATCTGATGTGATCTAGTATTCTCTCTCATTCTGCCTGCAGACTTCTACAGTATAAATAATGGAGCAGACAGAACACACTTTCCCATTCAGACCTCTGCAAAATCCTTACACAACACGCTGTCGCACACATGCAGCTGCATGGCTTCAAATCAGCCTCTTTTTTAAATTTCCAAATGCTAAAACACAGTAAGAGTTCTTTCTCCCATCAGCACTGTGTTTGTAGACTGCTGTCGAGTGTAAAAACTACTGTCACTCACACCAAATAAATCTCAAAAAACAACAGCCGCGGTGTGTTTGTCGAAGTTCCAGCTCCATCATTCGGTTTGATGTTGTGAACTGAATCTCAGATTGTGTGGTTCATGTAAAGGGCTGTGTAGAGTTATATGTGTTGTGTAGGGTTTGTGATTTGGAAAGTTTAACCTCGGAATAAAAAATTCAGACTTTATTTCTCGCAATTCAGAATTTATATTTCCCAAGTTTGATGTAACATCCTGCAGTTCTGACTTTTTTTTTCTCAGAATTGTTAGTTTATATGTTGCAATTAAAATTTTTGTATGCAAAATTTCATAAGTCTTATAGGTATAAACTAACTTTCTCAGAATTATGCATTTATTACAAAATTAAAATTTTATTTATCACAGTTCAGTTTGGATCTCCCAATTTTGAGTTGCATTTTGTGGCTTGAACTTTCTCAAAATTGAGTTTATAACATGCAATTCTTATTTTATTTACACAATTCTGAGTTTATACCTCAATTGTACCGCAATTATGAGGCAATATCCTACAGTTCTGACTATTCCTCAGAATTGTTAGCTTATATTTTGCAATTAGAACTTTCTTACTCAAAAGTGTGGGTAAATATGAGTTTATATCTCATATTTCTATGCTTTCTTAGAATTGCGAGTTTATAACACAAATTCATAATTTGTTCCTTGCAATTCTGTTTTTATATCTCACAAATTACACTTTCATCACATAGTCCTGGTTTTATTTATTGCATTCAGAGTTTATATCTTGCAGTTTTTAGTTAACATCTCACAATTTGAACTTGCTTTCTCAGAATTGTGACATACTAATTTTTTTCTTTCTATACCAAGTTCTTTCCCTCACAATGTTGAGTTAACACACACAGTTCAAACTTTTTTTCTGAGAATTGTGGGTGTATATCTTGCAATTTAAACTTTGTAACTGAGAATTGCAAGATTTTATTGATTGCAGTTGGCTATGTCTTGCAACTTTGAGTTAACATTTGCACTTTCTCAGAAATTGTCTTGCTGTCTTGCAATTCCGAGTTTATTTCTTGCAAATTTTGATTTAACATTTTGCAGTTTAAACTTTCTTTGATTCGCAGAGAACTTTCTTAGAGTTTTTAATGTGCAATTCATAGTTTCTTTCTCTCAATTCCAATTTGAACGCCTTAAAAACAATTCCAAGTTTTTAACACCTTGCAAAAAGTTATAACTTGCAGTTCGAATTTTCTTACTAAAAATTGGAAGTTCATGACACAAAATTCTGATTTTATTTCTAGCTGTTAACATCTTGCAATTTGAACTTTCTCAGAATTGCGAGTGTATGTAATGCTCAATTCTTATTTCTTAATTCTCACAGCTTAAAGATTCTAAAATTGCAAGTATATAAATGTGCAATTAGTATTTTTTTATTTAATGCCTTGAAATTCAAATATGAAGTTTATATCTTGCAATCTGAAGTTTCTAACAAAATTAAAATTTTATTTCTTGTAATTTCTTGCAATTTTTTGTTAATATTTTGCAGTAATTTGAACAAACTCTGTGATTTTGAGTTAACATGTTGCAATTTGAACTGTGTATATAACTAAGTATATAAATCTGCAATTCATATTTTATTTCCCACAATTCTAAGTTGATATCTTGTAGTTTATTTTTTATTTAATGCCTTCAAATATGAAGTTTATATCTTGCAATTTGTATCAGTATTGTGAGTATTGTAAAACACTCAGAATTCCTTTTGAATCTCTGGATTCCATTTCATATTTATACTAATGTACAAAATCACATATTACATTCACAAAAAGATGATTTCACTCAGCCCTTTTTGTCCATGATATTAAGATTGGCCATCGGGAGCACTGGGAGAAATCCTGGTGGCCTAACGACTGATTTAGCTTTCTGCCCCGCTCATTTTCATTTATTTATTTACTTCTTAAAAGTCACAATTGCCTTATTTCTTAAAATATTTCATAGATTGGAGCTTGCTGTATTGTGAATGTTATTCATCAGACATTTAGGATCTTTTGGGTTTGTTCTATTTGTCAGAAACGTTTAAGTGCTTTTGCGGAGACTGATATGATTGTGTTGATAATTTAGTTGTGTAATAACAGAATCAAAGATGCATAAAAGCACAAGCCCTGCTCAGGACGAGTGAGGCGAAGCTGATGGATGGCAGAAGATGAATGATGTTGAGATGAACTGTGTTGTGAAGCATCACTTTGACTCTCTCCGTGTCTCAGGTGCGTTTGCTGGTGGAGTTGGTTTGGCCTCTGTTCCTGTTTTTCATCCTCGTGGCGGTCAGATCCACCAATCAGCCCGTTTATAAAAACCAGTGTGAGTATTGCTCAACTTCAGTCGTTCCCAGAATCCTCTTTCTCCAACATTGTGTGTGTGTTTTTCTTGAAAAACGTTTATTAAATGTTCTAAAGAAGTGATTGCATGTGAATGTCAGCCACAATTTGCTTGTGCAAAACTTTCTTTGAGCCACGACTTTTCTTTCAACTGTATTTTTTTTTTTGTGAGGTGAGAAGCAGCACAGGAATGACAAAATGCTGTTAAAACATTAGTTACACACCTAATGCACATCATTTCCTTTTCATTTTGTTGCATTAGAGGTAAATAAGCTTCCTGTCAGGAAGTGAAAAAGAAAAAATCTATTTTGGTGATGCACCAAAATTATATATATATATATATATTTTTTTTTTACTGAAACAACAAAAAATGGAAAACCAAAATTGATAATAAAGGTTATTAACAGATTCATAATCAGATTTATTTAACAATCAGTGCTTAAATTGTATGTAAGCATTAAAATTGTAAATAATGCAGTTTTTATGTCTATATTTTAATTATATAATTATGTTTCTACTCCAATTAATTAAGATATAAATAAAAAATAAATTAAACTTTAAATGGTGGCTGTAATAATTTGTTTACAGATTTAAGTCTCTAATGAAGACAACAGATTAAGAAAAAGAAACATAATTATGATTTTTAAGTATAATTCATAAAGCTGCAGACAGTAATTGTGAATGGTTGTTTCCTCTCAGGCCACTACCCCAATAAGCCCCTCCCATCGGCAGGTGTGTTGCCATGGCTACAGGGCATGTTTTGCAACATACAGAACCCGTGTCTCAGTTTCCCCACACCTGGTGAAGCACCTGGACAGGTGAACAACTTCGACAACTCCACGTGAGTGTCACATCAACACATAAATCATAATTTCCTGTCCATAATCAGGATTCACTGTGTTAGGTAGCATACATATCTACACAATAAATCTCAAATAAATGTGGACCCAACATATAGGAAGCATACAAATTTAATTAAAATAGCTGCTATATATATATATATATATGTGTGTAAATAATTCATTAAACAGTATGTTAAATTCTGTATAAATTAATTTATTACAAGTGTATTATAGATGTATGTTTAATGGTATCTTTTTGTTGTTGTTGTTGTTGTTGTTTTATAGTGAATCTCAAAATAAATGTATACTCAACATATAGGAAGCATTATAATTTAATTAAAATCTCTAAGTTGTTTAATCATTAAATTGCTTAAATGTTTTTCTTAATTGATTAAATAGTATTTAAAACTTCATATAAACTTAATTTATTAAAGTATATGAAATAATCATGTAAATATTTTTAATAGAATCATAAATATATTTACACATATATATATATATATATATATATATATATATATATATATATATATATATATATATATATATATATATATATATATAATACATAGTTAAATATATTTTTATATTTTCTTAAATAGTATATTAAATTCTATGTAAACTTCATACGTTAAATAGTCATTTAAATAATTGTTCTAATGATATCATACATTTTTGTTTACACAACGAATTTTTCTTACACAAACTTATTAGAAGCATAATCATTGAATGAAAATCTTAAATTGCATTATTTTAATATTCATTTACTTAAATATATGTATTTAAATAGATTTTGTGAAGAATTATATTAAACTGTTAAATTCAGTGTAAATTTAATATATAGTATATTATAGAGACATTTAAATATGTTTAATGGTATCTTCCCCCCTGCCCCCGAATAAATGTAGACCCAACATACAAGAAGCATAATAACTTGGTTAAAATCTGAATTTTTTCATTATTTATTTAAATATATTAAAAATTACATTTTTTTTGTAAATAACTTATTAAATAGTATAAATTCCATGCAAGTTTCATTTATTAGCATATATTAAATAGTATTTTAAATATTTTGTTTAATGGTATCATGATGTATTTGCACAGTGCATCTCCAAATAAATAATTGAAGCGTAATAATTAAATTAAACTCTTTAAATTGCTTGATTTAAATATTTAGATATTTATATATATTAAAATATTAAAATATATTTATGGCACATTTTAACATGAAGTTGTTGAGCATACATGCAACTTAAATTAAAAATTAAAAATCCTCTCTAAATCCTCTCTTAAGTGTCACAAAGGTTTTGGTTGAAGTTCAGTCGCTCCTGGCAGATCCTGCTCTCTTCAGCAGTGTTAAACTGATCTCTGATGATATCGGCCGGTGGACGTCCGTCCTGCAGAATGCCAATCCAGCCGCAGGTAAATCCCGGCTTTACTTTTCAAAACGTGCTGATGTTTAACATAACATTTCAGTGTATTTTCCTGCTCATCTGGTTTTGCTGGTTACTGTTCAGTTTGGAGGACCAGCTAGACCAACTCAAATCATCGCAGACCAGCGTAGACTGGTTTAAGATGTTTTTCTTTTTTTTTAAATTGATACACAGCTTCCTGTTTAGGTCGGACTGCTGTCATTTACGCTTCAGAGATCCCAGTTCGGCTGTTTTTTCATCAAACTCATAAACGCATGAAATAATCGACTTTTCATTTCCCCAGTATGACGCTCTTGCGTTGTGAGTAATCAAACGTGGGCTTTTGAGAGTCATTATTAGATCATCAACCTTCATAATGTCTTTAAAATAGACATAAAAACAGAGGCAAATGAGTCAGTTATTGACTTACTGCAGTAAGAGTTTAGATCTCTCAAATTCATGTCCATCAAATGTACATTTCAAGTGAAAAATATGCCATTTGAACTATTAAAATTACTATTTAATTTATATTTAATATACTTTATTAAAAAATGAATTAAATGCATATGATATGCAAACCTTTAATCCAATTAAATGAAATGATTTAGATAGGACAACATACATTTTTCTCATCATAAGAAGTTCAGCTATTTTGTTCTCTAAATATAATTTTGAGTTTAGTTTCGAAGCAACTTAGCTTCACTTTATTATCCAAATATTATTTTTTCGATAAAATGTGAGTCTAAAATATGATCAATAGGCTTTTGAGGTGTTTAACTGGTTATCTCTCAATTATCATTGTATTGCATTGCATTATATGATTTAATCATAAAGATCTCATTTCTTTACGTTACAATGATTAGAATCAAATGATCAGATGAGACTCCTTCCACTTTAAATCCTATTTATTTATTTAAGTAGTTTTTATTTTTTATCTTATCTGATTAAATAAACAGATAAAGGTAAAGTTTTTAAACAGTCTTGTTGAACATAAGAGACTCCTTTCAAAAAAACTTAAAAAAAAAAAGTATATATATACACACACATTTTTATTTATTTATTGAATTTGTTTACATTTATTTATTTTCTATTTTATTTTGCTTTCATTTGACTTTTTATTTTTTATTTTTTATTCATTTTGATTTTATTTTGTTTTTGTTCAGTGTAGACTACAAAAACTAACTAAACAACAACAATATATAATAACCTAACTGAAGTCTTTACTGATATTAATTGTATTAATGTATTCATTTTATTATTTATGGATGCATTTATATTTTTATGTATTTTTATTGTTTTAGTTTTTTGCTGTTTAGACAAACATGTTTTTGAAAAAATAACTAAACATCAATATAACATTAAGTATAACTTATTTTTAATTTTTATTTTGTTTTTAATTTATTATTCATTTATTAATGCATGCATTTTTATTGACATGTTTTTATTTATTATTGTATTTACTTACTAATTTTATTTATATATTTTGTTCATTCATTTTTATTTATTTTTTTTTTATTATGTTTATTTTTTTTGTTCTGTTTAGACTACAACAATGTGTTTGTTTAATTTAGATATTTATATTTATTTTTTTGCTATAATAACCAAACATCAGTCTTTATTTTTTATTTTTTTATTCATTTATTTTTGATTTATTTTATTTTTGTTTTTATTTATTTATGCAGTTTTAGATTTATGTATTTTTATTTTCTCTTATTGATTGATTGTTGTTTACACATTTTTTTAGGAGATACTATCAGAATTTCATCTGAATTATTGTCCATATAAATATCAGCATCTGCACCAAATCAGATTATATGAGCCATAAAAGCCTGATGGATCAAATATGATACTTAAAAAAACATGCATACTTTTTTTTTTTTTTTTTTTCCCCAAATCTCTTGTCTCAAGGTTCAATGAACAGATTTTTCTGCTTGTTATTTCACAAGTCAGGCTGAAATAACGTCCCGTCCTCCACTGCGCTTATATTTGTGATTTACAGCCGCTCTTGTTGTTGATTCGAAGGAGCAGGTCGTATATCTTGTTGTTTGTTCGTACCGTTTAGTCTAATGATATTCAGATTCAGAGGAAGCTCATTTGCAAATAGGCCGAGGAGTGTCGTGTTGTTGGGCCGCGGTCACCGGCGCCGGCCACATTTGCATTTGGGGGCCGTGAACTTCTATTATACGAGATTAAATTCATCAGGAGATTTAAGAGAGAGTAATTAACTCACAACACTGCCAGAGACTGTCCGACAGAAGCGGCCAATCGGAGCGCGCGCGCAGCGAAGCGGCCAATAGGAGCGCGGGGTGACGACTGGATGATGAAGGTGCGAGGTGACGACTCCAATCTCTCTCAAACGGAGCTGATCCGCGTGCGTGTGTGTTTGCGACCTGCCCGATTCGTGTTGGAGAGGATTGTTGAGATGACAACAGAGATTCAGAGTGTAATGATGCGCCCTCGTTAATCAGCGCCGCTGTCTGATATCCCTGCTGCTAATTAGCTTGGCTCTATACGTATTATCCGGCTCGGGTTTCTCTTTTTTCACTGGCGCTCATTGAAGTGCATTACAGCAGCTCTCTCCAGAGCGCAGTCAGACCTCCATCCAGCCTCCATGTGCAAACACATGCGCTTTCATACGCCTAATTGGCTTTCATGGTCTTTGTGCGAGTGTGTGGGAGGAATTCGAGCTTGCATGAGGACAAAACAGTGTGTTGCATTATAGCTAAATGAGTCTTTAACGGGCTAACACATGTTTAATAAGCCACATCCACTCCTTCAATCACAACCTCAATTTACCCAGAGCCGCCCAACGCAGCCCAGATCCACACAACGTCCACGGGATGGAACATTTTTTGAAAGAAATTATTAGTTTTACTCAGCAAGAATGCATTTGATCAAAAGTAATCATGGCATGTACATTGTTACTAATGTTATAATGTTATATCACAATTTTACTGTGTACAGTATTTTTGATCAAACACAGCATAAGCACTCAAACTTTAAAAATCATGTTAATATTTTTTTTAAACATTTTTATATACTCATTTAATTTATTCACATTTGTTTATTTTTGATTTTATTTTTACTCTTATTTTACTTTATTTTCTAATCTTATGTTTTATATATTGTTATTATTTGTTTTTATTCATAATCATATTTATTTATGAATTTATTTTTTGTGTAGACTACAAAAAGTAACTAAACAGCAATATATAATACCCTAACAGCAGTCTTTTTTATTGTTTTATTTATTTTTGTTTTTCTTTTTAATGTGTATTAATGTATTCATTTTATTGTTTATCAATGCATTTTTATTTTTATGTATTTATTTATTATTTTTTATTGTTTGACGTGTGTGTGTGTGTTTAAACAAACATAAAAAATAACTAAATGGCAATATAACATAAGTTAATATTTTTTTAAATGTATTGTTATTATTTATTTATTTATTTATTTATGCATTTTTATTGACATGTTTTTATTATTATTGTATTTATTTACACAATTATTTATATATTTTTATTTCTTCGTTTTTTTTTGTTCTGTTTAGACTACAAAAAGTAAATAAACAGCAATATATAATAACCTAACAACAGTCTTTATTTACTGTTTTATTTATTTTTGTTTTTAATATATGTATATGTATTTTTTTTTATTAATGTAGTAATTGTATTATTTATGATGTATTTTTATTTTTATGTATTTATTCATTATTTTCTATTGTTTTTTTTGCTGTTTAGATGACACGTTTAAAAAAAAAAAAAAAAAAAACTTAATGGCAATATACCATAACTTCATTTTTAGTTTGTTTGTTTTTTAATTTATTGTTATTATTCATTTATGCATTTTTATTGACGTTTTTATTTATTATTATATTTATTTATGCATTTTTATTAACAAGTTTTTATTTATTATTGTATTTATTTACATTTTTCATTTTTATTTATATATTTTTATTTGTTCGTTTTTACTTTTTGTTTTTGTTCTGTTTAGACTACAAAGTAACTTAACTGCAATGCATAATAACGTAACAGCAGTCTTTATTGCAAACACTATATTGTGTTTTATTTATTTTTGTTTTTAATATTATTTGTATTCATTTTTATCATTTATCGATGCATTTTTATTTTTATGTATTTTATTTTTTTGCTGTTTAGACATGTTTTTTTAAAAAATAACTAAACAGCAATATAACAACTTAATTTTTCAGTTATTTGTTTTTAATTTATCATTTTTATTGACATTTTTATTATTATATTTACTTACACATTTTTATTTTTATTTAAATTATTTGTTTTTGTTATATAAAGACTATGAAAAGCAATATATAATAACAGTCTTTATTTAAAGTTTTTTTTTAATTAATTTTTTATATTATCTGTATTAATGTGTTCATTTTATTATTTATCAATTTAAATGTATTTTTTTTATTGTTTTTTTGCTGTTAAGACAAAAAATGTTGATTAAAAAAGGACTAAACAGCAGTGTAACATTAAGTAGAACTTTTTTTTATTTCTAATTTTATTTATTTTTATTTTAGTTTTTTTTTATTAATTTATTTATGCATTTTGTTTACACATTTTTATTTATTCATTTTCATTATTTATGTATTTTCTGCTGGTTAGAAGATGGATGGATGGATGGATAGATAGATGGATAGATGGATAGATAGGGAGGGAGAGAGAGAGGGAATTTATGGGATTTGAAAAATTGTATATTTGCTGTCTGTCAGAACAAAGGCTGTGTAAACTAAGAGCAATATGTTAATATTCCCTGTTCACTTTCTCTCTCAGGTCAGTCGATTCCGCTTCGCAGTTTGCTGAGAACCAATGAGACGTTTTCCGAATATCTGACGAACAGCCTTTCGGTGCCAAACACAACCGCCGCGAGCCTGATGAGGGCGAGAGTTCGGCTTAGCCAGGTACGTCATCCGCAGAGACGGACGGAGAGCCAGAAAGATAAAGAGACGTTGGATGTTTTAGTGCGGACTGGAGGAGATCCAACATCCCTTAATGAAAAACCAGCCGAGAGGCCAGACGCTCGCTGACTTCACCAAAACCCGCGTTTTACCTCCGCAATAAAGCCAGATTCACACACAGCCGAATGTCAAGCAGACGTCACCTGAACCTCAAATGCAAAACGCTAAAACGTTAACGCAAACGTTTCTGTTACAAACCAAATAAGTTCAACATGGATCGTCAGGTTTCAACTGTGAAATAAATCAGTTTGTTCATTTATTAAAAGTTTAACAAAAATGTAATTTTTAGAGCCCTATTATATCAGTTTTATTTTTCCCAAAATCTGTTTTCATTTTTTTGAATTCTGTTTTAATGTTTTAATACAATTTTAGCACTTTAAGCATTTAATCATTTATGTTAGATTTTCATAAATAAGGCCCTATTAAATGCTGTACTTTTTTCCGACATTCTGTGCTGTTTTATTTAATTAATTAAAAATGTAATTAATTTGAAATCCATCCTATTGTATTAAGTATGAATCATTTTATAGACAATTCAGAAAAATGTTTTTGTGACTATTTCAGATACTATCCAAATAAACAAGATTCAATGTGAATCATCAGATGTTAACGGTGAAATATATCAGTTTGTTCGTTTTCAAAACATTAGCGTTCACAGTGAATAACAGAAAATAAAATGGCACAGAAATTACAAAGGAAAGGTTGCCACCTTTAGACTGACTTTGATCTTTGATTTTACAGCAACTGGACATTATTTGGATCTCTTAAATGTTATATTTATTGTAATATGTGTGTCTGTGAGCTGCATCTGAGTGTGTTTGTATTGTTTTGATGTGTTGTAGTTGTCTGCGCTGTCGGCCGAGGGAGATCTGCGCTCTGTTCTCTGCGGCCCGTCGGTCGATCGCATCCTGGAGTTTAATTCAGCCAATGAGAAAGAGGAATTTCAGAACATCACATGCTCCCTGACAGCCAATCAGCTTCTTCAAGCCAGACGAGTATTCACACAGAATCTAGACAACATGAAGCTCCTGAATGCAGTGAGTGATGCTACTCTATTTCTATGAGAGGGAGTTTTACACGTTTTACGATTACATTTACCAAATACATACATTTAAATTTTGTCTTGCAAAAAACAAACAAACAAACAAAAAAAACCTATCTATTTTTTTATATATATATAATATAATATAATATAATATATATAAATAAAGGTGCTTAAAGTGCTTGAAGTACTTGAATTTTTGAACTTTTTGAAATTTAAGGCCTGGAAAACCCTAAGCCCTGGAAAAATAGCAATATTCCTGAAGAGGTACTTGAGAATACTTGTATTATTGAAAGACAGTGTATCTATGAAATAAGTGTTCAATATATTTTTTCAGTTCACGTTTTTCACTTATTTCAGTTAATAAAGCTTGTTAAAGAAAAAAAATAAATAAATAAAAAATAATAAAACATAAAACTAGCAAGCTGGTTGAAGATGCAAAAAAGAGGAACAGATGAACCAAATCAATTGAGTCATTTATGCTGGAACCGCTCCGATTGATTCAAACTTGTGACTTCGATCATTCGTTCCAAGTGATTCACTATCAAACAAACAAATCTCCAAAAAGCAGAATTAAAAGAGCCAATCATTTTTGAATTTGGACGATTTTAAAAAGCACATAGTGATGGGTAAAACTAAGTTTTTCGAAACTCTGAATCATTGCATCGCTAAGTGATTGACTGATCGGAGTGCTCCAATTGGATTGCGTATCACGAATCATTTGATTTAGATCGGAACTTCACATATTGAGAATCATTTGATTCAGATCGGGATTTCAGATCGCGTATCGTGAATCGTTTGATTTAGATTGGAACTTCGGAGCAGGTTCACGAATCATTTTAATCAGATCGGAACTTCAGAGCGTGAAACATGAATCATTTGTTTCAGATGAGGATTTTGGAGTGGTTTTGTGAATTTTTTTTGAATAGTTGAAAACATCAAACCATTAAGGCGGTACAGTTACAAATCCCTTATGAAAATTAACCGTGGTTTAAATTTGAAAGAGTTTGACAAGTGAGATCTCTGATTGAAGCTCTTGAAAATAAAAACAAAAGCAGCGCTTGAAAAGTCCTTGAAAGTCCTAGAATTTGTATATGTATATGTTTTGTTAAAAAATAAAAAAAATACATACCCAGGTCAGTATGACTCAAACATGAAACCATTTACAGTATATCTCATTTAAAAAATAAATAAATAAATAAAACAAATAAAGGTATGTATTTTTGATGTCTCAAGAATTTGCAAAGTTTTGTTCTCTGTGGAATGTTTGGAAATTTGTATGCATCCTTCTGTCTCAAAATGACCCGAATGCATTATGATGGTTAAATAATTCATTTACACAGTAATGGGATTAAAATCAGCAGCTTGTCAAATAACATCAGCGCGAGTAAAATGTTTCTACAGCATCCGCACATGTCTGTGTATTCAGCGGCGCTGGATGTTGTGTTGAAGATGCTGCGAAATTGCTCCTCATAACCTCTGCGTCTCGTACACGTCTTTGAGAGCGAGAAACATGCAGCACACACAGCTCTCGGCCGCTCTTGCAGAATACAACTATTAACTGAAGCTCTGCAGCTAGAATCAGGACTAAATGGAGCGTCCTCGAGGGAGCGCGGCACTGAGACGCACCGGGAGTCTTGCGGTCTGGCAGGACAGTGAAGGATGTGGAGTAACTGTGTTATGTGGAGAATGTGAGCGTTCTGCTCTCTGAGCTCAGTGAAGGCCAGTACAGTACAGGAGACACTATTCAGTACGAAGACTGTAGATCAAGTAGCACTTTACACTCAAGTCCTTCACGAATCAGGCTCATGTCCACCAGCAGCTCTTACTTTCATATCTCATACAGTTCACATAAGATGCCATTTATTTTGCTGTGAGGATGTATATATAATTTAAATACTGGAAAAGTAAAATACCGATGAATACAATAATTATTTGCAGTGGAGACCCTATAAAATTCCTTTTTATTTTTAGATGTGGATTTAATGTAATCTAAAATTTAGTCTAAAATGCAATTAAATGAAACTTTACGATATATTTTTTAAATTATTTTTAGACTTTGTATTATTTTTTTTTAATTATTCAAGTACATTTACTGTACAATGTTACTATATTCGTCACAATTTCCTTAAGTGAAACTGAACTTTGATTATAATTTGAAATTCGTCCTAATTTATTTATTTATTTAATCTGTTTTAATTTTTCTGGATTTATGATATAATACAAATACTTTCAAAACCGTAATAATCAAATAAAGGCTAAAACATTACAATTTAATAAATCTTTGAAGTATTTTAATATAAAATGTAGATTTAATGTAAAGTCTTCTAATATTTAGTCAAATATGCAAATTTAAAATGTTAAGATTATTATTATTTTTAGACTTTTATTATTATTATTATTATTGTTATTATTATTAATATTATTATTAATTATTTAATTATTTAAGCACATTCTACTGTACAATGTTAGTGTATTTGTCACTATTTCTTTAAGTTAAACTGAACTTTGAGTATAATTTGAAATTTTCCCATTTATTTATTTATTTATTTATTTAGTCTGTTTTAATTTTCTGGACATATGATTTAATACAAATGTACTATCAAAAAATAGTAATATCAAATAAAGGCATAAAACATTAACAATTTAATGCATCTTTAATGTAATTTAATACAAAATTTAGATTTAATGTAAAATTTAGTCTAAAATGCAATTCAATGAAAATGTAAGATATTTTTATTAATTTTATGCATTTAATAATAAGTACATTCTACAGTATAATATTAGTATATTTGTTACAGTTTCTTTAAGTTAAACAGAACTTTGATTACAATGTGATTTATAATTATAAAATCATTCTATTTTATTATTTTTATAGGCATGAATCAGAAAATAAAGGGGAGTCTACAGTTCTGTATGTTGATAACCAGTTTACCTGCTTGACTAGTCATTTATATTTTAGAAAATTTGTTGTAACTCATTTTAAATAATTCTAATGTAGATATCACTTTTTGCTGTAAACATGTAGTATTCAAATTTTACAAAAAAAAAGTGAAATATTCAGTAATATTAATTAAATATATTCAATGAAATATTAAAGAAATAAAAAAGCAGTCGAGCTGTGCTCTAACATGAGATATAATGAATTAACAGAATTTATAAGGGTTTATTTATTTAGGGTTATTAAAATCATAATTATGATCTCTCTCTAATATTTCATGTTTGACACACAAATATGTTTCTCACACCAAGAGACAGACAAATTTGCAGCAGTTTGTGAATTATGAAGGAAAATGTAAATGCTTAGAGCTGCCCTCGGCCTTTTCCTACACGTTCAAGCATTAGTTCTCATGTTCCCGTTTATGCCATTTATCAGCCGCTCTCATCCTGAAGCGTTTCGGGTTTGCTGTGGTTCTTCTGTGGTTTTGCGCATGTGAAGCTGAAGCATAAATGTTCTCCAGACTGAATGAAGAAAAAGCCATTTGCAGCGTAATCCCCAGCGCAGATAAATACACACACACACGCACACGCACACGTCTGAACCTGGCTTTCCCTCTAAAGTAATGGCTATTGAGTGTGTGAAGGTCACAGCGATAGACACAGAGATAGTGGCGGCTAAGAGGCCAGTGAATGGGACTTTATTAAGGTTGTTTTAACTGCCTGACATCCTGGGCTCTGAGAATAAACTCTGGAAATCTAATGATCTTTATAGATTTAACCGTACTTAGCTTCACTTCAGTAATACAGTCTTAATCTTCGGCTCTGTGAGGCAGAACCCATGTAATACACAATTAAGCTCAGAAAAAATCAGTAATACTAAAATGAGTTTTCTTCTCTCTCCTGATTCAGCTTCCATTAGCCCTGGGTCTGAACCGGCTTGAGGTGGCCGTACTGATGGCACAAACCAGCACTCACATCGCTCCGCTCACGGCTGGGGTAAGCTCTATGTCTGTCTGTGCTTTCAGTCTTGTATGAAGTGTTTTCCAGGAATAGAATGCAATAGCATCTCCCTTGAGTTTTCACATTACAGGCACAAATCCCATGTTGTGTCTTGTGAGACCCATTAGATATAAAGGATAAATAAACACATCCTCCCACCAACCAGACCTGCTCAGAAAATAAGTACAGTAAATACTGTAATCATCTTCCATTTCCACTCTTACCAATGTTTTATTTTTAATAATATTGTATTTATTATAATATAAAATTGTGTTATTTTTCATTTCATTTCATTTATTGTATGTAATCCTTATTGCTAGGAAATAACAAAATTACACATTTATTTATTTTAAAGGTTTTAAATGTAAATTATTATTACTATTATTTGTATTTAATTTGTATTTAATTGTAAATTAAATATAAATAACAATTACACATTTATTTTAAAGATTTTTTTCATTTAAAATATATTTATTTTTATTTTCATTTATTATTATTATTTTATTTTATATTAATTTGTTGTATTTAATACTTATTGCTAGGAAATAGCAAAATTACACATTTGTGTTTACGATTTATTTTTTATTTAAAATGTGTTTATTTATTTATTCAATTATTATTATTATTATTATTATTATTATTTAATTTGTTGTATTTAATATTTATTACTAGGAAATAACAAATTTACACATTTATTTATGTTAAAAATTGGTTTGTTTTTTATTAAAGCATTAATAAAAAAGCATTATTGAATGCTTATTGCTAGGAAATAAACAAAATGTCCAAAGTTTGGTAACAGCATTCACGAAAAAAGCTGTTTATAGAAAATTAAGTGTTATATGCTTCGTATATTTTGACATCAGTATTTTCTATACATTTATTTTTGTTGTTTATGAAATGAGTCTCTTTTGCTAATCAAGGCTGTGTTTATTTGATTAAAAATGCAGTAAAAACAGTTATATTGTGAAATAATTTAACAATTTAAAATAGCTGTTTTCTATGTGAAAATACTGTAAAATGTAATTTATTGCTGTGATCAAATCTGAATTTTCAGCATCATTACTCCAGTCTTCAGTGTCACATGATTCTTCAGAAATCATTCTAAAATGCTGATTTACTACTCAAGAAACCTTTCTGATTGTTATCAATGTTGAAAACAGCTTTGCTGCCAAATGTTTTTGTGGAAACCGTCATACAGTTCATTTTTCAGGATTCACAGATGAATAGAAAATTCAAAAGAGCAGCATTTATTTGAAATAGAAATGTTTTGAAACATTATAAATGTCTTTACTGGCACTTTTGATCATTTAAATTCGTCCCTGCTGAATAAAAGTGTTATTTTGTTTTAGTATTGTGTATATAAATCGTGTATTACGTTATTTTCATTACTATGGAGTACAGCTTTCAGGTTATGGAAGTAAAAATCCCAGTCGTTTTCTCCATAGAGAAATAAGTTTGTTTAAATATTTAAAGACAGAGCTAACATGAGCTCTGAGGCTGTAAAAGTCAATATAAAAAAGATTTTAATTGTCATATTCCCAATGAAAATAATTCTGAAAACAAATCCACTAATCGCAGTTACCATGGATACAGAAATTACACTCTATACGCTGCACACTCCTGTAAAGCACTGCAAATGACGAAATGCAGCAGCACAACCTCCAGCGGGTTCAGATCATTGCCAGTAATCGTCTGATGAGCTCGTTCATCTGTTTGCATTTCAAAGTGCTGCACAAGAGAACCGCCAATGCGCAACAACAGACTGCTATAACATCTGATGCGACGCACCGAAAGGCCTCAGTCTGCTCACGAAATACACAAAATGCCATGAGGACGTCAATAGCTACATTTACATGCACCCAAATCTGTTTAGAAATGGATTAATGGCTCAATCGGATTGAAAAGCCCTCATGTAAACACACCAACTGAATTGAATCAAAGTTTGATTGGATTTAAATGGCCAGTGTAGACCTGGAATAATCCAAAATTAAAAGAATAGTTCACCTAAAAATGAAAATTTGGTGAAAATGTCCTCACCATTGGGCCATTCAAGTTTATTGCTTCATCAGATTTGGAGAAATGTAGCATTGCATCACTTGCTCACCGATGGATCCTCTGCAGTGAATGGGTGCCGTCAGAATGAGAGTCCTAACAGCTGATAAAAACATCACAATAATCCACACCACTCCAGTCCATCAGTTAACATCTTGAGAAGTGAATAAGTGAAAAACTGTGGGTTTGTAAGAAACAAATCCATCATTAAGACATTATTAACTAAATTATGAGTTCATCCATAATAACACTTCCACAAGTGAAAAAGTCCATCTCCTGTTGTCTCTCACATCAAAATCCACCCACATATTTGTTTAGAGCTGTTTTGGCTTGTACATGGTGCTTGATCTGTGCAGATTTCTATCCAGATTCAGACCAGACAACTGTTTCACTGGAAGAAGCGTCGTTATGGACTCATATTTTGGCCAAAACAATGGTTTAAAGTTAAAAATGGCTTAATGTTGGATTTGTTTCTTACAAACACACAGCTTTTGTCTTCTCAGGATGTTAACTGAAGGACTGGAGTGGTGTGGATTACTTGTAGATTATTGTGATGTTTTTATCAGATGTTTGGACTCTCATTCTGACGGCACCCATTCACTGCAGAGGATCCATTGGTGAGCATGTGATGGAATTATGCATTTCTCCAAATCTGATGAACAAACAAATTCATCCTAATCTTGTATCACTAATGATCTGAAAAGATAGCAAAGAAATGTGTCATTCCATCACTTGCTCACCAGTGGATCCTCTGCAGTGAATGGGTGCCGTCAGAATGAGAGTCTAAACAACTGGTAAAAACATCACTCTAATCCACACCACTCCAGTCCATCAATTAACATCTTGAGAAGACAAAAGCTGAAACAAATCCATCAAGATGTTTTTAACTAACCATAAAAACGTTTCCTTCAATGAAAAAGTCTGTCTCCTGTTGTCTCTCACATCAAAATCCACCCACATATTTGTTTAGAGCTGTTTTGGCTTGTAAATGGTGCTTGATCTGTGCAGATTTCTCTCCTGATTCAGACCAGACAACTGTTTCACTGGAAGAAGCGTTGTTATGGACTCATATTTTGGCCAAAAACAATGGTTTAAAGTTAAAAACGGCTTAATGTTGGATTTGTTTCTTACAAACATGCAGCTTTTGTCTTCTCAAGATGTTAACTGATAGACTGGAGTGGTGTGGTTTACTTGTGGATTATTGTGATGTTTTTAGCAGCTGTTTGGACTCCCATTCTGATGGCACCCATTCACTGCAGAGGACCTATTGGTGAGCATGTGATGGAATTACGCATTTCTCCAAATCTGATGAACAAACAAATTCATCCTAATCTTGTATCACTAATGATCTGAAAAGATAGCAAAGAAATGTGTCATTCCATCACTTGCTCACCAGTGGATCCTCTGCAGTGAATGGGTGCCGTCAGAATGAGAGTCCAAACAGCTGATAAAAACATCACAGTAATCCACAAGTAATCCACACCACTCCAGTCCATCAGTTAACATCTTGAGAAGACAAAAGCTGAAACAAATCCATCATTAAGATGTCTTTAACTAACCATAGTAACATTTCCTTCGATGAAAAAGTCCATCTCCTGTTGTCTCTCACATCAAATTCCAGCCACCTATTTGTTTAGAGCTGTTTTGGCTTGAAAACGGTGCTTGATCTGTGCAGATTTCTCTCCTGATTCAGACCAGACTTTTTTCACTGAAGGAAGCGTTATTATGTGTTATGGACTCATATTTTAGTTAAGAAGAAGTTTAATGATGGATTTATTTCTTACAAACACGCAGCTTTTGTCTTCTCAAGATGTTAACTGATGGACTGGAGTGGTGTGGATTAATTGTGGATTATTGTGATGTTTTTATCAAATGTTTGGACTCTCATTCTGACGGCACCCATTCACTGCAGAGGATCCATTGCTGAGCAAATGATGGAGTGCTCAATTTCTACAAATCTGATATTATTGCAGTGACATTAGGATTGTTTGGGATATGCTGCACATGCAACCAAATACATGATTGATTATAAGATTGCAGTGACTCATATAAACCACTTTAAGAATCTGAAATCAGACTGGCTTTATTCAGATTGAAGCAAATCAAGTTACAGTTGAACTGTATTGACAAAGTTATAGAATTGATGGATGTTTTACAAGAAAATACAAATTCAGTCTTTCTTCTAACGTTCATGTTTATATCCGTGTGTTCCTGGCTATTTCTGTGCAATTTATTTGAAATGTACTAGCAATTTCTGAGTGAAAATTGTTTCTATGCCAAATTGTTTTCAGTTTTCAGAGTTCTGGAACATTGTGAACACAGGCAATCAAACATGAGGACCGAAACAAAATGTATTTTATAATCAATGTCAAGGGTTTCATATTGTACCCCTTGTTTTGGATTCAGTTATGCCATTTTCAATGCTTTATGGGATGAGTGTTCATTTCCTCACAAAAGAACTGAAGTAGTCTTGTACCATTTGTCATCTTTTCTGATGTTCAAATGCTTGTTGGTGCAACTCTCCATTTGCAAATGACAATCAAATTTCTGTAAACTCTCAAATTAGCTTTTTATATGCAGTAAACTTTAAACTTAACAGTATGAAACTTTAAGTACCTTTTAAGTCTATAGTTATGTGTTGTACTGTTATACAATTCATCTGAGAGCTGGTAGGTTTGGTTCAAGGTTTAGATCTCTGTGTTTCTGAATGTGGAGAAAATGAATGGGAAGATACTTCAGGAACCAAGGGCACTTAAAAAGTGGGCTGTCGCTGTTGTGCTCTATTCGCTGCGCTTCTCTGCAGTCCATTACACTGTTTTTTTTATTTATACATGCAAGTGGCCATATAAATAAAGCCTGCTGGAAGTTTGCAGGAAAGTAATACAGCGTCTCATTTGGTGTTAACACAACAGCTGTCACCTCCGTTCTGAACGAACAGGCTTTATGTCTGTTATGCTCGTTAAGCGAGACTGTAACACAGTTTACGCTTTGTGTTTGCATTATGAAGGTGCTGTCCTGATCACGCACCCAAAACCATTTCACCTTTCCGCGCTTTGGCATTAGCGGCTTTAGCCGCTGGCCCAACAGATGCGAAGCACAGATGGACTTCTGTTACACTGACACACCGCGAACTGGACACGCATGGCATTAATTAATGACATTATACGGTAATATTCGGTTATGGGATGGACAAATGTTCGCCTAAGCGTAACTTGCGAGTCTGCAGACGCTGTGTGTTTTCATAAGCTGTTTTTATGACGTCTTCCTGTCTGGAAAAAAAGACAAAAACAATGGGTCACGGGCAGCATAAATGCAAATTTTACATAATAAAATGACCTAAATACACTACTGTTCAAAACGTTGGAGATTTGGGGAGAAATTAATAGTTTTATGTATGTTTTTATCAGCTGTTTGGACTCTCATTCTGAAGGCACCCATTCACTGCAGAGGATCCATTGGTGAGCAAGTGATGGAATGACGCATTTCTCCAAATCTGATGAACAAAAAAAAAATGTATCACTGATGATCTGAAAAGATGGCAAAGAAATGTGTCATTCCATCACTTGCTCACCAATGGATGTGAATGGGTGCCGTCAGCATGAGAGAATTAATGACATTACATGGTGATACTCAGTTATGGGATGGACAAGTCTGCAGACGCTGTTTTTTTTCATAAGCTGTTTTTATGACATTTTCCTGTCTGGAAAAAAAGACAAAAACAATGGGTCAGCATAAATGCAAATTTTACATAATAAAATTAACTAAATACACTACTGTTCAAAAGTTGATCAAAGTGACATTAAATATATTTATTATGTTACAAAAGATTCTATTTCAAATAAATGCTGTTCTTTTGAACATTCTATTCATCAAAGAATCTTGAAAAATAAAATGTATCACTTTTTTTCGGAAATGTTTCTTGAGCAGCAAATCAGCATATACAGTGCCCTCCACTAATATTGGCACCCTTGGTAAATATGAGCAAAGACGGCTATGAAAATAAATCTGCTTTGTTATTCTTTTTGATCTTACATTCAAAAAATTCACAAAATGCTAACCTTTCATTGAAGTAAAACAATTAAAAGTGGGGGGAAACGTACATTTTGAAATAAATTTTTCTCCAATGCATGGTGGGCACAATTATTGACACCCTGAGAAATTATAATCAGTAAAATATCTCTGAAGTATATTCACATTCATATTTGCATTTATTTAGCACACTAGAATGACTAGGAGTATGATATTGTCCAGTCATGACTTCCTGTTTCACAGGATTATAAATATGAGGAGCACAAAGGCCAAATTCCCTTAATCATCCATCACAAATCTACCTGGAAAAGGATGTGTGTCTATATCGTCCTAATGGATAGTGAGGAGGACAGTTTAAGTGTCCAAAGACTCTCCAAGTATCACAGCAGGAGAATTGCAGAGATTAGTTGAGTCTTGGGGTCAAAAGACTAAAAAAAAAAATTCAAACAGCCCCTACATCACCACATCTTGTTCAGGAGGGTTTTAAGAAAAATCCTCCTTGCTCATCCAAAAACAAACTCCAGCATATTCAGTTGTCAGACACGACTTGAATTTCAAATGGGACTGGCTTCTGTGGTCAGATGAAACTAAAAAAAAGAGCTTTCTGGCAACAAACCCACCAGATGGGTTTGGTACAAAAAGTACCCCATGTCCACGGTTAAATATACTGCTGGATCTCTCATGTTGTGGGCTTATTTTCCTGTCAGGGGTCCTGGACATCTTGTTCAGATACATGGCATCATGGATTCTAGCAAATACCAACAGATAAAATATCTAAATCTGACTGCATCTGTTAGAAGTTCTATATTGAGCTGTGGTTGGATCTTCCATCAGGACAATAATCCAAATCAAACATCAAAATTAACACAAAAATGTGTCACTGAGCATAAAATGAAGCTTCTGCCATGGCTGTCCCAGTTGCCTGACCTGAACCCTGTAGAAAATGCGTGAGGTGAACTGAAGAGAAGAAGCACCAGCATGGAGCTGGTAAACTGAAGGATCTGGAGAGATTCTGTATGAAGGAATGGTCTCTGATCTCTTGTCAGGTGTTCTCCAAACTCTTCAGGCATTAAAGGAGAAAACTCAGAGCTGTTATCTTGAATAAAGGACGTTGCAATAATTGGGTGCCAATAATTGTGGTCAACATGAACTAGAGAAAAACATTTATTTCATAATGAGATTTTCCCCCTGCTTTCTATTGTTTTACTTCAGTGATAGGTTAGAATTTTGTGATTTTTTTTTTTTTTTTGAATGAAAGATTGAAAGGATAAACAATGCAGATTTATTTTCACAGCCACCTTTGCTCATATTTACCAAGGGTGCCAATATTAGTGGAGGGCACTGTATAGAATGATTTCTGAAGGATCATGTGACACTGAAGACTGGAGTAACGATGCTGAAAATTCAGCTGCACAGCACAGACATAAATTCTAATTTACGGTTAATTTACATAGAAAAGCCTTATTTTAAATTATAATATTATTTCACATTTTTACAGTTTTTGCTGTATTTTTAATCAAATAAATGCACCTTTGGTGAGCAGAAGTTTCTGTATGCGTTCATGGTGAGTTTCCTAATTGCATTTAATATAAATGAAAACAATAATACATTTTATTTTATTGCCATCAATACGCATTTAAGTGTCCAAAACATCTGTATTTGGTTCACATTCAGTTCACAGTTATTTTTATTTTTTGTCTCCACACAGATGTCTAAGTTTAGGTTTTCAGCGCTGCTGAGTGCGGCAGACTCGTTGGACTTCAGGTCGGATCCGTTCGGGAGCCTCTCTCAGCTGATGTGTGGAACAGACTTTAACATGACGAGCAGAGTTGCTATAAGATCCGCGTCGACAGAATCAGTCCAACCAAACACACGCGCCGCAACAGCAGACAACGCCAACACGACCAGCACCAACACCAGTAAGAGCTGATCCATCAATCGAACAGAACAGTTTGATCAATCATTTACTCATAACAACCAATGTGTGACATTTTTAAGTGAAACTGAATAGTGGGATCAAAAGGGAAATCAAAAAGAGCCTCCTTAATCGTATTGAATGTGCACATGTAGTGTACTTCAAATCATAAGTATATATGTTTAACAAACTGTACTTGCATATAATCCATTTCATTCTTGAAATAAAAGGTCACTTAAGTGTACTTAGAGAGAGATGTTTTCATAACACACTTAAAGGAGCGTTACTAGTGCACTTCCAGAACAAAAATTCACATATAATGCACTCACCCCTTTGTCATCCAACATGTTCATGTCTTTCTTTCTTCAGTCATAAAGAAATTCTGTTTTTTAAAGGGAAAACATTTCAGGAATGTTCTCTATATAGTGAACTCCTATTGTGTCGGCGAGTTCAACGTGCCAAAATGTAGTTTAAATGCAGCTTCAAAGGGCTCTAAATGATCCCAGCCGAGGAAGAAGGATCTTATCTAGCGAAACGATTGGTTATTTTCTAAAAAAAACAAAAAAAATGAAAACATTTATGTACTTTTTAACCTCAAATACCCGTCTTGTCCAGCTCTGCAATGCGCATGCGTACTGTATGTATTCCGGTTCGGTACAGTCAGGGTAGGTCGAAAAACCTACCATCTCATTTTCTCCTCCAACTTCAAAATCGTCCTACATCAATGTTTTACCTTTTTTTGTAAAGGGTGTTTGACCTTCTTTGCACGTTCATTTTGTAAACATGGGTCGGTATGTCTGGAGCGATGTAGGACGATTTTGAAGTTGGAGGAGAAAATGCGATGGGAGTTTTTCGACATACCCTAACCATATTGAAACGGAGTGCACAGAGTATGCATACGGATCGCAGAGCTAGACTAGATGAGCATTTGAGGTTAAAAAGTATATAAATTGTTGATTTTTTTATTTTTTTTTTTTTAGAAAATGACAGATCGTTTCGCTAGATAAGACCCTTCTTCGTTGGCTGGGATCGTTTAGAGCCCTTTGAAACTGCATTTAAACTGCATTTTGGAGGTTTAAACTCGCCGTCACCATTGAAGTGCACTATATAGAGAACACTCCTGAATTTTTTTCCTCAGAAAACGTAATTTCATTATGACTGAAGAGAGACATGAACATCTTCGATGACAAGGGGGTGAGTACATTACCTGTCAAATTTTGCTCTGAAAGTGAACTAATCCCTAATTTGTACACTTTGTAATAATGTTAAAAATGAAAAATTTTACTTTAAAATACATTTGAAATAATGTTTAATAATCTTTTGTCATGTTTTAAATAAGAATTAGACTTATTTTGTTGTATTGACTAACATACTAAAGCACATGTAAAGTATTTGGTTATAATTTTAACTGTAGTGTATTATTCAATATTACATTTAAAAATTAATATATTTAAAATGTATTAAATAGCAAATTTAGATCACTAGTGAAAAATAAATACACTCAAATGTATTTAAAATACATATGTCATGCTAAGTATACTACAGATACATGTACATATTATGTACTTAATAAAAAATACCCTGCAATTGGACTTTCAGTATACTAAACTGCTATACTTAAAATCTGGTAAATTGGAACAGCTAATTTTGTACTTAATGCACTTTAATTGTACAGAAGTAGTGTTGTAGAAGTAGAAGTCCAACTGAATATATACTTAAGTATATTTAATTGTGCTAAAGTGGAACTACTGCAAGTATACATGGTACACTAGGTACACTTTAAATATTTTGCGTTTAAAGACCGATATTATTTAAAGATCATACAATCCTCATCAGTAGTGACATTAAAACACATTTTAGGCTTAATACTAAAAAATGTGCATTGTGCACAAGTAGTACTCCAAAAAAAAGTTAAATTACAATTTTTATGTCAGTAGGTCTTGAGCGATATGTCAATATGTATGTTAATAGATTTGAATTATTCTCAGTATATAATAAATGTATTTTAAATCTATTATTTATTTATTTATTTATTTTTTTTAAACTACGGATTACAAATGTGTAAATAAGAATATAATTAATAAATTACAATTTTCAAGAGAAATGTGTATATATATATATATAATATATATATATATATATATATATTATATATATATATATATATATATATTATTTTATTATAACTGCTGGTCAGTACATTCAGCAGTACACTTAAGTAATAAGCAATTACTTAAGTAATTATGAAATTACATAAATAAGATGTGCTTAAGTCCTATATAAAAATAAGCGAAAAATAACTTGAAAAGCATGACAAAATGTTAAAACAAAATGACTTAAAGTTTAGTTTAAAGTAGAACTTTTAATTTGACACTTTTACAAACTGCACTTTTTAAACGTGTACTTAAGTCCTACTTAAGTAGGTCAAAAAGGACTCGTTTGAGTTCATCCTTGAGTATATTCGATTAAAGTATTTAAAAGTGTGTACTTAAGTCCTACTTAAGTGAGTAAAAAAAATCACTTTTTGAATTCAGCTAAATGCATTTAAAATAAATGTAAATAAAAATACATTACATTTAATTATTTGAACATGCAGTTAGGCATCTAAAAACATGATATTCAGTTTGCACTTAAGCATATTCTTTTAAAGTACACTGCTTCTGTAATTAGTACTTTCTTTTAGGTATAGTTTTATGTGAGGACTTCAATTGAAGGTGTTATTGAGCAATATTTTCATCTTCAGTGAGTTGTTAAACATTCCCAGTGGATCGTTTGGTTTTAACTGGTGAACCTAGTTAACTGGCTAGTGACTGGTTAACTGAGCAGGAGGTGAGAGCGTTGCATCAGCGCCGGCGGTTGATGTTTGTTTGTTTGTTTGTTTGTTTGTTTACAGCGTCTCGGCTCTTTCGCTCTCGTGTGTTTGCACAGAACGCCGAATATCAGGAGGACCGAGTTAATTAGCGACTCTGTTGGGCCGTTCCGTTAATTACCTTCTCTTTGAAACGGCAGTAAATAGGATTGGCTGTTTCTCCCCGAGCGCTGCCTCGGCCTGCTGCGGCTTTCTGTTGTTCTGACACCGAGAATCACACAAACCACGCTGCATTGTGCTCGCCTCTATTTTGATGGCTTTTCGGCCCTGTTGGCATGCTAATGGGATCGCACTTTCTTTCCGAATCGGCCGTGTCGGGATTGTACGTGCCCGGCGCGGGGACGTGTCAGTCGACGAGGCCGCGTTGACGTCTCTCTGGTGGGAGAGCAAACAGATGCGTTATGAAATACGGATCGCGTGTTTGCGCGTCTGCTGTACATAATGGGGAATTTAACTGCGCTGTGAGATTTGGTTGCGCTGTTGATCTTTCAGTAAATCTGCCGAACGCTCCTCCTGTGTGTTATTGGACCCTCGTCAGCTAATAAAACAGTAGCAGCGAGTGCCACGGAAGTCATATGTCAGGAATCAGAACGATTGCGTCTCAGATGCTGTTTAATTCTCAAATGCACGTCTTTCAGTCGAGCAGTGATTGTGTTTGTCGTACACTGGACCGTGTCGCATTTGTCATCTGCCATCGGTGATTTATGTAAAATTCAAATGACACGTGTGATATAATAAAGATATGAAGAGCGGCCCTTGTTTTCCTGAAAATACAAACTATTTTTCTCTAAACTACTGCACTTTTCTCATTTATAATAATTTTGATTCAATATTTAGTGGTGCATGTTGCAGTATTTGCAGTGTTGTTATCGTCAACTAAAATAGTTGAAATCTTTATCATTTATTGAAATCAACCTGCAAACTAGAACTGCACAATCTATAATAATAATAATAATAATAATATATATATATATATATATATATATATATATATATGTGTGTGTGTGTGTGTGTGTGTATTTATTTATTTATTTACCAACTTGTGATTGATTTAAAACTGAATAAAAAAAATCCAGGTTTGATATGTCAATATTTTAGTATTAATAATAATGGCTAAATAATAATAATAATAATAATAATAATAATAATAATAATAATAATAATATATAAAAATCACTAAAAAACGGAATATATTTTACTGTTGTAGTATTACATGTAAAGTGAATAAAGAGTATTTAAGCAAGAATAATAATCTAATAATAATAATAATAATAACTAAAAAAAAACTAAACTGGATATTTTACTGTTGTAGTATTACATGTAAAGTGAATAAAGAGTATCTAAGCAGAAATAATAATAATAATAATAATAATAATAATAATAGTAATAATAATAGTAGTAATAGTAGTAGTAGTAGTAATAATAATAATAATAATAATAATAATAATAATAATAATTAGTAGTAATAGTAGTAGTAGTAATATTTTTTACACTTCAGTTGTAAATTAAATTTAGTTTCTTTCATTAAATCGCATCCCTAACAACAACAACAATATTAATAATTCTTTTAAAAACTATAAGAAATTTTACTATTGTAGTATTAAATGTACAGTGAATAAAGAGTATTTAAGCAGGGAAAATTAATTAGTAGCAGTAGTAGTAGTTTTTTTTTTTTTTTTTTTTTTTTAACACTACAACTGTAAAATAAATTTTGTTTCTTTCATTAAATCGCTGCCCTCACAATTTGATAATGGCATTAAGCCATATTGTTATTTTGGTTTTGTTTTAGTTTGTGCCGCCCTATGGCAAATAAACTATAAGTATTAGTAGAAAAGCCTAAACTTATTTTATTTCCATTAGTTTTTTGTTTTTTTTGCTAAAATAAAACTGTTAAAAGTTGTTTTCTTGTTTTCATATTAAGTGAAACCATAAACTTATAAAACTAACTGAAATAAAATGTTTATGTAAAAGTACTAAAGTTAAAAGTAAAACTGAAAAATAAAAAAAAGCACAAACAAAATTACTAGAATCTAAACTAAAAAAACGAAAACTGAAAATGCGCATTTAAAATATTAATAAATACTAGAGTATAAAAATAATAGGCTGAGGCTCAGCGTTTGATGTTGTTTAGGTGTTTGTTTGTAGTGTTGTTTTGTTCTTCTGTTTGTGCTGATGTTCAGTCTAATGTAACCTCGTCTAGTTCTGAGGAGAGCTGATTTCATTACAGTCATTCGTCGGGACGGCGCTCTCGATGCTCTGGGAAGCGTCATGATGTAGTTGTGCAGGAGAGTGAAGGCGGTGATTTGTCATCCTGTGATGCATTTCATTTATTCGGCGTTTATTTCAAGAGGTTCAAGCCCGCTGAGATCAAGGCTCTTCTGTGAGCGACTTCAGCGCACAGACAAAAGAAATGCATTCGAGAAGAAAAAGAGCGTAGAATTCAATAAATAAAACACAAAAGTACAGACTCACTTGTTTCATTCACACTGACCTGAGGTGATATTTATAAAACCACTTAGAGACGCTTCAACTTTTACCCTGAAGTTTCTCAGAATTCAACAAATGAAAAAACTTTTTGTTTTTATATGCATTTAATAATCAGTGTCATGCATTAATGATATAATGCTCCTAAATTAGCTAAGATGAAGCATATCCGTTGCAGTTACTATTTATTTGCATTTTACTATTACATTATGTAAAATTATGATGCAAAAAAAAAAAAAGCAAGCAGATATATTTATCCTGACTAGCTATGAAATATATCAAATTAATCCCAAATTTCAGCACATTCTGTCTCTATTAGAATCGCGTTCAACACATCTGTTCATGAAACAACCTCTGTGCGACTCCTAACTAGGTTAGTGTCAGCTCTCTGAATAATACATGATCTGAGATCAGGTCTGAACACTGACACACGTTTATGCTTGACACTCATTCTTAATTGCAGGAGTAAGTGTAAAATGATTTTATCTTCACACATTTAATGTGAAATTTGTACTCCAGTTGGGTTTATAAACGCCTCCCCTGATCATTACATCACTGCATATGAAAACAGGAGCGTTTTGGACTGAAATGTTTAGTGGATTGAGCTCTGAGCTCAGGCCTGCAGTGCTGTTTGGCACAGTGAGGTTATTTCTGTTCTTCAGGGAAGAACATGGAAAGCTCAGAAATGCCTTCATATGCCGCTTCTGCCTTCTCTAAACGTGGAGGTGTTGAAGTGCATAGGATTGAGGTTTAAAACTGAGTCTGATCTCAAGTTTAAGATTGGCTTTAAATGTAAAGCTGTTGTCCAGCTCATATCTGATCAAAACTTGTCCTCAGAAAATATAAAGCACATATTGCAAATGCTTACTGGAGGCTTATTTTATGATCATTGAGATACTATTATCATTCATTCATTTATTTATTTATTAAAATTAATTTAGTTTTTTTTTTTTTTTTTTTTTTTTTTTTTTTTTTGCAGTTTTTCTATTGATTGATTGATTGATTGATTGATTGATTGGTAACACTTACAATAAAGTTTAATTTGTTAACACTAGTTAAGTACAATATATATAAATTAAGAGCTAAGATATATTAACAAACTGAATAAACAGTATTTCTGCAGCATTTATTAATCTTAGCTACAGGTAAACAACATTTAATAACGCTTTTTTTAAGGTCAAAAGTTTTATGTTAACATCAGTTGATACATTGAATTTATATGAATATAAATATTTTATTAAGTAACATTAAAGGTTATTAAAAGCAATAAAATATATTTTGTAAAGTGTTATTGTAAATGTTTTTCTTTTTATATATATATATTTTAAATATTTTAATATTTTTAATATATTGTACAGTTTTTAATATATAATACAGCATAGAAATATTAAAATAAATCTATTTATCTATCTATCTGTCTATCTTCAAGTTTTAGTTTACTGAAATAACCTTTGCTGGATTGGGAATTAAAAGGATGGTTCACCAAAAAATACAATTATCATTTGTATCACTTAATTAATATGGATATATTTTATTAAGTAACATTAAATGTTATTAAAAGCAATACATATATATATTGTTGAAGTTGAAGTTTGATTTCAAGCAACAAGTTTTTATTAATTAATTTTATTAATCAAAAAGCATGTTGAATTAATTAAAATCATGAAACTTTAGTTTCAAAGTTTAACAAAAATTACATGTTTAGAGCTCAATGAAATGTTTTATTTTTTCCCCCTCAGAAATTGTAATTTTCTGGTTATCAGATGAAGGCATAAAACTATCTTTTAATTAATGAAAATTAAACACTTTTTCTTTTTTTTTTGGCAAATAAATGGGATTTACTATTAAAATTTAAACATGGAAGAAATATTGTGTGATTTTTTTTTTTTTTTGCGCAACTGTAGTAGTAGTAGTAGTAGTAGTAGTATCACGTACAATCTACTTAATAATAGTAATATAAGCCTATTTCTGGCACAATATCTTCAAGTTAAACCAGACTTTTATTTTGACAAGTTGTTGTGAATTCCTTTAGATTTCTGTGTGTATGAAATGACGGAATGAAACGGTAAAATGTTCATGAAGTGATTCTCAGAGCAGTTCTGGAGATGTTGTTCATGTATTTATGTGCTCTGACGGCAGACGCTGAAATCACCGTGAATGGCAAGCGCGCCTCAGTATGAGAAGTAAACAAACTGAGCCTCTGTTTCATTTATTCATTTATTCATTCATTCATTCATTCATTCAGACTGGGAGATGCAAAGAACATGCAGGACTCGTATTTAATTTCTTTTTGCAGTTTAATATTTACAGATACTAGTCCATATTGTGATTTGATTTAAGTGTAATGACCTACTTGATTAATTAGTCCAAACTGATAAATTCGGTGACATTGCACGTTAAACTGTAAATTCGGTTTTTATGACTGGATTTCCGCGATTCCGTCCGCGGTTTCTGTATCGTGGAAATCATAGGGCCCTATTAACTGAAATAACCCTTGTTGGAGTGGGAATTAAAGGGAAGTTCAAGAGACACTTTATTCCATTAAATAGTTATATAGTTATTTATGTAATTATTATAAAATTGTATTATTATAAAAGTTATGATTATTACGAACACTGACCAACACACATGGAGTACATCAAATATGGTAAATATGAACTCAAATGTGCTTGATGTGCATTAACAATCCTCACCATTTCTGATGCATCAGTCAATCCTGTGGTCGTGTTTTATTCATGCACATGCACTCGTCTGTCTCTGCAGGTGAGTTCTGTAAAAACCTGACGGAGACACTGGAGAGCACGTCCAGCCTGCGTCTGCTCTGGAAAACCTTCCAGCCGTTCCTGCAGGGAAAAGTCCTCTACGCGCCCGACACAAACGTCACACGCAGCATCGTCACTGAGGTAAATGTGCAAACACGGACACACACGGTACACACACACAAGAGCCGAGGCTGGAGGGATGTTAATGCGCAGCATCATCAAAAACATGTGTTTTACCCTTCTGAATAAAAGGAGCACAGACTCTCGTTGCGGAAGATGCAGATTGGTGTAACGAGGATAAATGTGCACATAACGAGCTCGAGTGTGTTTACACTTGTTTGCGTGCTTTGCACTAAGAGAAAAAAAACATGGAGAAATGAATCCGCTGTGTGCACACATGCAAACAGCCACTGATTGCGTGGCATGAAATTTTAAACAAGTGTAAAAGTTTCATGTTTCAGTGCTGACATGCTTTCAGGATGATGCAGATTTTTTTCTGTTCATCAGCCGCAGCTGCACTGAAAGAACATCAGTGGACCTGAAACAGGATGAGTTTTAGCAGACGTACAGTACGAAATGCGGCTGGATTCACAAAAATACAAAAGATGATTAGGAATTTTGTAAGAGGAGTCCTGTTTTTATTTTCTTTAATCCAGCTCAAGGTCGTCTCTGTACATCTGCTGAAAGATTTGTGCAACGTCTTTATGAAATTTCTTTTCTTCTAGGAAGCTTGTAGAATGCTCCTAAATGTGGCTTTAGACATGTTTTCATCTTTTTTTTTTTTTTTTTTTTCGTGCGTGTGTGCATGTTTTATCTATTTATTTATTTATAAATATATTGGTTTTAGCAGATGCACCAGGACAACCTGGTGCTGTATTCGTGAAAATAAGAAAGAAAGTTAAGAAATTTTGTAGGAAAAATTCAAAGAAGTTCGAACAGATGTTCCTAAATGCAATTCTTGAGAGATTCTTTAATTTTCAAATATTTCTTAATTAATTATTTATTTACTATTTTTTTTTTTTTTTTTTTTTTTTTGCAGATGCACAGGGATGAAATTTTGTAAGATAAATAAATAGTTCACACAAATGTTCCTAAATGCAATTTTTGAGAAACTCTTAAAAACTTTTTCTTAATTCATTTATTTATTTCCATTTTTTGTAGATGCACAGGGATGAAATTTTGAAGTTTGAAATTTCTCAGATATTTTAATTTGCACTTTTTTTTTTTTTTTTTTTTTCTCGCTTTTGTTTGTTTGGTTTAGCAGATGTACAGGAATGAGCTCGGGCTAAATTTGAGCAAATAAGAAGGAATTTGAGTCCATCATCCCTGTATCTGTTATTAACCACAACTACAACAAATATCATATATAGCAGCAAGCAGCGATTACCGGGGTTCAAGCAATTTGGAATTTAAGCAAATATGGAAAAAGACATATTGTTTAGCAAGTCTGTAACCACCTAAATCAATGATTGAAAAAAGCATTTTTGGCAAATACAGGTAATTTGCCATAGAAATATAATGTTTTTTAACGTTTATTACCGTTATAGTGCCACCTCTCTTAAAACTTTGCGTGCTTATTTAGAATCAGCTGTCGCATTTGCTCAGCAGGTTTTGTGAAGTTTTGAGTTTTCATTTAGGCTTTATATGATTTTGGGTAAATTTGGACAGGCCTCTTTTCTAGATGACCCCGTTATAGCTTCCCAAAGGGTAAATTTCAACTTTATTTTGATTATTATTGGCCTAGAGAATTCAGAGAATTGCACTGCAGTGTTTTTTTTACAGACTGAGCGAAAAAGGACTAGTTCACAAAAGTAGGTTTTTTACATCTTCTCAATCATTTAACAAATTATTTGATTGACAGCAGTGGTCCTAGAGGCAAACTTGTCCATAATGAGGAGTTCTATCATATGATACGAATATTGTGTGAAAAACCATGTGACATACAATTGTTTATGCCCTTGAAAAATGTGATATCGTCCCCCAGTGGCCAATTTCTTTTAAAATTCTCTCAGACCTTTGGGGCCATGAGTCAAAATGCTCACGATCGAATTTGAGGTGTGCGTTTTGTCTGCTGTGAGCCAAGGATTCCAACAACACAATTTAGCCTGTGACTGACAGTTATAGTAGGAGTAATGAGCGGTTTCCTACTTTTGTTCGCTATAGCGCCCCCGTCAGGCCAACTGGGGCAAGCTTTGGTGATGCTGTAGGCGGTGTGAGTACTACCATCCCTCCAAGTTTCAAGTCTCTCCAACTTACGGTTTGGTTTGCACGATCAGTTTTATGTGGAGATCGCTGATCTGTGACCATTCTAACAATTACAATAGGGTTTCAGTGCTACACGCTTGAACCCCTAAAAACCCCTAAAAAAGTTTCTAAATACAATTCTTAAGAAAATCTTAAGTATTATAAACATTTTAGCTTTCTTCTGTTGTGTTAGAAGTGAATTTGTTGATTGAAATTATATGGCGGTTCTTGGTGAATGCTCGCCGATCAGCTAAATGAAAAACTCCTCTAATGCTGAATTATCCAGTGTTATTGCGATGTATAGTGGAATATAAAAAAATATTTGACCGTTCAATGCAGTGATTGGCTAAACAGAATCAAGTATTCCAGTGAGATGAGCTACTTACTAAGTGCACTAAAGTGTCTTCCACATGAGTTTAATGCAGTGTCTCTGTCATCAGGCCAACCGCACCTTTGACGCACTGGCTAAAGTGGGCGAACTGGCGGGGGCCTGGCTGGAGAATGAAGATGTCATCTGGGATTTCTTTAACAACAGCACACAGATCAACTCCCTAAGGGTGAGAACTTCTCATTTTTGAACTCTATGAATTGTAAAGAGTGCAGATGCGTCATGTAGAGTGAGGGTTAACAGGGCCAAGAAATCACAGCTGTGTCATCAGTGTGAACAACATGACTTAACAGAACACTTTTTTTTTTTTTTTTTTAACAAATGAATGAATTTATGAGATGGCAGGCAGCTGCTGATGCATATAAATGAATAAGATTATTGACCAATAAAGCCAGGGCTAAACAGGATTTGATTCTATCCATCAGGAATAGAATTGGTTGTAAAAAGTGGGTGTTGCAAACTAAACAGAGGCAGATTTAAATGCAGTTTTGTAGGATGGTGTTACGAGGAAATGGAAAGTTAATGGTTTTGATTAAAGATTACAAGGGAGCATGGATTAAAAAAAAAATAATGAAGTGCATTGATAAATAATTTATTATAAATAAGCAAGGCAAGTTTATTTAGATAGGACATTTCGTACATAATTGTAATTCAAAACACTTTAAATTTAAAAGGATTTAAAGTAATCAAAATAATCACATCAGATGAATCAGAAATCAAATAATAGCATGCATTAGAAATAAAAATAACAATAATTTAAATTTTAAAATTAAAAATTAAAAAATTACAAATGTAAAATAAAAAAAAAGTGTTTTAAAAATGTATTAAATTGTGCAGTTGCAATATGTTAAATACGGCAATTTTCTGTTAAAAATAAAATAATTGTCCTTTTTTGTTTATAAATTTATTTAAAGATGTTAAGAGTGTGAATTGTGAACCAAAAACAAACACATTTCTGAAGTTATACTCTAACCTTCTCTGCATGGATTATGAATTACATCAAACACAAATTCTCATTATTCAGCATAAAATAAATCATAACATAAACTAAAAGAGTTCTTTCCCTTATTAGTCCCATCAGAATTTCATGTGACTTTTTCTGACTTTTGCACACCAAAATGACTGATTTTGCTTCTGCTTTTCTCAAACATTGTGGTAATATTTGCACAGTGAACAGAAATTGATACATGATTTAATTTGAAATAATTTTCACTCAGAAACTGCTAGTAAATTGCAAAGAAACGGCAAGTAAAAGGTTGAAATAGAGTGATATTTTGAAGTAGAATGACTCCAATAAAATGCCCTCCAATAATCTTTATTTACGACTTCAAAAATTGCATGCATAAATTCTTGACTTGCATTCAGGGGCAAAAGAGCACATTTGTGTCTGGATGCTGGAGAGAGAAGAATGAGTGTCAAGATCTGTAATGGTAATCTAATGCTACTAGTTCACATAGATCTATCACTATTTTCTCCGGCGGTCCGCAGGGTAATTCTCTTGAGATCAGCGCCGCTGCCCTTGTCCCGCTACAGTACGAGCGCATCCGCACACTGAATTTAATGTCCTGTGAAATAAAGGCCAGCGATGTGACTGCTTGGCTCTTTCACGACACCCGCGCAGACCTTGATGTCCGCCGTGAATTCTGTCAAGGACCAACAAACCTTTCACTACAATAACTTGTGTTCAGACTCACCTGAAAATCTTATACGGTGACCTTGGATGCCCTCGCCGTGTATTCTGGCCGCCGTTTGTGGCCGTCTAATGGAGTGTTCACCCGGTGCGATTCATTTTCTGCGGCGTTATTGGTGACAGAAGCAACTTGCTGTATGTAGTTATCTCAGCAAGGCTTTCACGGTGTGATCCGTGCCCCATGAGAGTGCCGGTCTCTTCTCAGGATCATGCTCTGCATTGCAACTGACCTGCATGAACTTCCTCTGGAGCCTTTGGCACCCTAGCGGTTCGTCATCAAGGTCTTTGTTATTCAGGAGGTCTTTTTCATTTTGAGCAAAGACAATGACTTCATCCATGTAAGGTTCTATCACCTTTAACCCATATGAAGTCTCTGTAGGGATGTGCTTTTACCGTATTTCCCCATGTGAGTCATGTAAATTTGAGATTTTTTTTTTTTCAAATACATTTTTCATGAATGCATTGCTTTTTGACACAAACTCCACCTCTGCAAGTGTTGTTAGTTTGGGTCTTTGGAAGGAAAAAAAAATCTGGACCAGGGATAATTCAAAACAGGACATTTATAGTGATTAAAGTGGTCAGCTTGTGACTTCATCGAGAGGAATCTGGTAAAACCCACTTGCTGTATCTAAGGAGCTAAATAAACCAGCAGCAGAGAGTTTAACAATTACATCCTCTGCGGTGGGAAGAATGAATTTCACCCTCTTCACTGCCTTAATCGACACGGATGGGGGCATCTCCACGGGACGTGATTACCGACACCATGGCTGCACACCACCATGGCTTGTTACTTCATCAAGGGCGTCTTCTTGCTCCATACGCTTGAGTTCAGCTTTCACCTGATGTAGCGGAGGGAGGGGTACTTGATGTGCTGCAACCGCAGCTTAGAGCTCAATCTCTCCGTTAAGATGATTTTCACTGGATCATGTTTCAACTTTTCGCCCTGTGAGATGCATCTTTTGATTTGTTTTAACTAGACCTATCTCTATAGGCTCCATTCCACAGTACATTCCAGTACATTCCAGTGTTGTAGTACGCGAGATCAAACTCAAGTCTCAAATCCTTCTCCAGTCCAAGCTCAAGACTATATATCATGAACTCAGGAATATTTAGATATGACATTGAGGCTCAGACATATTTTGTGGTCTTTGCTGATGCACATGATCCACTCTATGCTATTGTGTCTCTGGAGTACTTATAAAAATAGAGCTCCTTGGCTCTGTAAAAAACGTTTAAAGGGGTCATCGGATGCTAAGTTCACTTTTTCATGTTGTTTGAACATTAATGTGTGTTGTCAGTGTATGTACAAATCTACCCTATAATGATAAAAATCCATGCAGTGGTTTTTAATTATTCTGTAAAAATAATATCCCCTTTTTCAAATCGAGCCGTTCTCAGATGCCTGTCGGTGTGCCGTCACACCCACAGAGGACACTCCCACAATAGTTGATTGACATGAGTCTTACCTCAGACCAGCTGTCACAGTCCAGTGACTTTCCATGTTTTGATGCCAGAGCAGGGATGTAAATTAGACAAGAATATCTCCAATTGAGCGATTGAGGTGTTGTGTTGCTGGATGTAATAATGAACATAGTGGTCGTCATTTACTCCCGACATCTGAGCTGCTGAAGATGCAGTAGATTACGTTTGTTTGTGAAGGGAATGCGCCTCCCGATCTACATATATCCGTCTATGTTCGCGTGAATCATTCGTGATCCAGCTTCACTTACAGCAGAAGTGAGTATAAGCGTTTTTTTTATGAATCTTTGCGATCGCCTTTCCTTATAACGTGGTAGTTAGGAAGTTTAGCGGCTAAATGCGGCTAATGTAAACAAGATCGTCTTTCCACAGAGAGAAGAGAGGGGTGGGGTGAGCAGAGCTCATTTGCATTTAAAGGAACAACCCCTTAGAATGAGATGATATTTGCAGAGCTCATTTTGACAAGGTAAAAAGGGTGTTGTTTTACAAAACCAGTGAGAATTTTTAATCAAAGTATATTAGAGACTTTTCATTAAGACCCTAAAGAATCATATCAACTTGTGGAAAATGGGCATCCAATGACCCCTTTAAAAGCACAATATGTAAGTTTTCACCGCTAGAGGGCGCATGTTCAAAACAAACACAGAACCAAAGGCGTAGTTTGATGACACCGTGAGTGAGTGTGGAATAATGGGAATTGTAGTCTTCATCGCCACAGCCAATGTAGTTCGTTGGGATTTGGGCAGAAATCATGATCATTGAGACTTTTATTATGCCACAGTCGACCGCTTCCACCCTTTCTATGTGAGGTAAAAAAAACACTGTTATCATACTAGATACATTTGAGTGTGTTGAAATTTCTGTTATAATGCTACTCTGTGAGTTCATCACCTGTCTAATAAATTGCATAACATATTAAGGTGTCTTTGGGGTTTTCATGTTTTCTACAAAATAAAACCGGAAAATCGAGGGTGTATGACATCATTGGCATGCAACGCAATGACCCAGTCGGTTACACTAGTTAAAATTGCTTATTTCTCTGGATTTAAACATTCTTGTAAACATTTGGGATAATGTAAGTACACAAGTACTGTAGATGAGTTTGTTTCTTTTTCAGATTAGGAGAAATGTAGCATTCCATCACTTGCTCATCAGTGGATCCTGTGCAGTGAATGGGTGCCATCAGAATGAGAGTCTGATAAAGCTTCAGCTTATAAAGCCATCACAGTAATCCTCAAGTAATCCACACCACTCCAGTCCATCAATTAACATCTTAAGAAGCCAAAAGCTGCCTGATTATAAAGATGTCCATCAGAACAGATCAGTTTTTAACTTCAAAATATTTCTTTCAGCTAAAGTAAAAAGAGCCCCCTATTTATAATATTCTTTTCTCCAGTGAAACCGTCCTCTGGTCTGAATCAGGACAGAAATCTGCATAGATCAAGCACCGTTTATAAACCAAAACAGTCTAAAACAGCTCCAAACAACTATGTGGGTGGATTTTGATGTGAGAGAGGAATTATGGATTATGGACTTGTAGTTTAGTTAAAAACGTTTTGATGGATTTGTTTCTTTCATGCTGCTTTTGGCTTTACAAGATGTTAACTGATGGACTGGAGTGGTGTGGATTACTTGTGGATTATTGTGATGTTTTTATCAGCTGTTTGGTCTCTCATTCTGACAGCACCCATTCACTGCAGAGGATCCATTGGTGAGCAAGTGAAGAAATGCTACATTACTCTGAATCTGAAGAAACAACACACTCATCTACATCTTGGATGGCCTGAGGATAAGCAAATTAAAATTTTTGGGCAAACTATTCTTTTAACATCCATGGAAGCTTTCCAATGTACAAAAGGTTCTTAATCATGGAAGTTTTCTTCACCCTTAAAAAAAAAAAAAAATGTTTCTTCAACTTTCTTGGAACCTTTATTTTTAAGTATAAACGAAGCACGCGTGTTACACTGATGCAAAACTAGGCTTCATTCACCCGAAAGGAAAACATATTTACAGTACACTACCTGAATCTTTGAGACCCTCATCTGGTCTTAGTCTTGACTTGGACTCGACCCTCTTCAAGTTTCAGTCTTGGCTCAGGCTCAGCCTACACAGGTCTTGGCCTGGACTCGGTCTCGGATGAGCTGGTCTCGACTTCAACACTGGTGCATTCACAACCTCCTGCGCCACAGAGCGAAGCCTCAGCTGGAGCTCTTCTTTCTTTGGTGACGGCTGTGCGAATGTCTCAATTATCACACATGCATCAGCTCCTCTATCAAACTGAAAGTGCTGTCTGACCTATTTTCAATCGTGCAGTCGGTCCAGTGCTCTACCCTCTAACCGCACCCAAAACTTGCCCGGTGATTTCTCTCACTTTCAGCGCAATCAGATGTTTTATTTCAGGGAATCTTTCGGATTGCTGGTTTCTTACTGTTCTGTGGGTTGCATTGTTCCCCCCTCCGTCTCGTGGGAGTTCTGTTGGTGACTTGCAGGATGAGCTCACTTGGCATTTCACGAGTTTGTAAAGTAGCACGGATTGCTTATCCACTCCGAATGTGTCTCGGCACTCATTTGAAAGTCTTTTGGCTCTTATCCTGACCTCTAAATGGTAGTGAATGTGCTTGTCTGTTTGGTCACCAAGTTCAAAATTTGCAAATCACAACGCGAGGAAACACACACCGCTTCTTTTCCCCCAGAGAGAAACATCCTGCTTATGTATCTGAATATGTTTCCATATACTCCTCAACCTTGGCCAGTGCAACATCCGTATTCTCACTTGCTTCCTATAGAGTAGATAAGAAGTAGCATCATCATATTTTCATTTTGTCGCAGTTTAGAAACTGCAAAGTTGCTGTTTTCATTCTGGCTACCGAATGAAGTGCTAAACGTACCTTTGGGAGGAGCCTAATCATCATTACTAGCCTACATAGCCTATAAGCAGCTCTCATTGCACCATCCTAGCGTCAATTCTTCCGGCATCCCGCCACCTCCCCATCTTTTCCTCTATTTCTGATATTCTCCCTCTAGGTAGTAATGCAGTGGGGGGTTGATCTTGGTGCTCAAGCTGAGCCTCAGGTTCAAGCCTCCATTAAGGACAGCAAGCCTAGTTTGTTTACCACTAACCATCAGGACTGGATGGGCAGGCGAACTTGTGAAATGGTCTTTAAAGGTGAATCACACCTGTGGGACAATCTCCTTATTCTTCTAAGACTCCTGACCAATCTTTAACAAAAAATTGCCAACCGTTGCACCAGGCCATGACTCTCAACACCCCAAAGACTATATCTGAGGTACTGACCAGTAATCCCAGCAGTTAAAATGCAGTAATTCTTCAGGAAGTGCTTTATTAGTGATTTGACATATACACAGGACTTATCTTCCATTGAGAATGTAGTTCAGTGTCTATTATTGTTCTGGATGAGTCACCTCAGCTGAGAACGAAAGAGAGTCTCTCACACACCCCTCACGAATGAAGACTGACACAAAAGCTCTTAAACCCTCCATCTCGCTCACAGGTGTGTGCATGAGAGAGAGTTTATTGCCCCTCCTCTGTGATAGGGTGCATGAAAGGAGAAGGTAATTATGGGTAAGTGCAGGATCATTTTCACCAGCAGCAGGAAAGGGATTAACCAGCGGCACACCTTCAGACGAACCCTCTATCGCTACATTACCCCCCCCCCTTTCCCCATTACCTCAGTGTCATTTTCAAATGAGCTTATTGAGAAGATGAGGAAGAGAAGATGTGTGTGGATGGAGTGAAAAAGAAGTGAACTTTTAGACTTTTTCATTAGCCCGTGCGGGACCTTTAAGACCGTGACACGCCAAGACCCTCATTGAGCATCTATCGGCACAGCTTTTGAGCAGCACACTAACACCAAACTCATTTGTATTCAATTATGGGTTAAGTCACACATATACCTTGCATGGCATGCTATATGTACTGTATAGTTTATGTAGAGAGCTCCAAATCATTCATGCATCCTCCATTTCAGTTACTGTGATCCTTAGAAGCCAGTACTGCAGTCCACTAGAGTTATGAAAGCGAGTCATTGTCTCTGTCTGTTTTTATTTAAAGGGTTTGGTTGGCCTGTCAGAGTCTGTTGTCTGATTTCTGAATAAATTACATTTTTATAGTCAGGTGTTTTGGCACAATAATTTATGTTTAATGGCTAAAATATTTTATGGTGGCCTCTATTAGCAGCTGTGCCCTAATGCGTTCATTTAATACCGCTTAATTTGAAAACATTTCAACGTTTTAACAAGCAGAGCTTTGCATTTTATTGGAAAATAGCCTGCCAGTGGTTTTGAATTAGTGATCCTATAAAGAGTGTATTAATGTAACAATGGCCACACATATACACATGCAGATCTGTCTGTGTATCTATCATGTATCTGCCTGTCTGTCTATATTTTTGTCCATCGTATATCTGTCTGTCTATATGTCTGCCTATTGTCTGTCTGTCCAGATATCGGCATGCCGTCTGTCTGTCTGTCTGTCTATATATATATATATATATATATATATATATATATATATATATATATATATATATATATATATATATATATATATATATATGTCTATTGTCTGTCCGTCTGTCTGCACATTGTCTCTGTCTATCCATCTGCCTAACGTCTTTCTGTCTTTCTAGATATCTGCATATTGTCTGTCTGTCTCTATATCTGCATAGTGTCTATCTGTCTGCCTGCCTGTCTTTATATCTGTCTATCTTCTGTCTGACTGTCTGTCTATATATATGCATATCGTCTGTCTGTCTGTATTTCTGTCTATATGCATATCGTCTGCCTGTCGTCTGTATGTCTGTCTATCTATCTATCTGTCTGTAGATCTGCATATCGTTTATCTGTCTGTCTGTTTATATATCTGCCCATTGTCTGTCTGTATTTCTGTCTACATATCTGTCTACCACCTGTCTATGTATCTATGTATTGTACATCTTTCTGTCTACCCTGTTGAAAAAAACAGCATATGCTGGTTAGGCAGGTTTCGATGCTGGGATGCTGGTTTATGCTGGTCCTTTAGCTGGTCATGTGCTGGTCCAGGACGAGCTTAAACCAGCTAAGGACCAGCAAAGAGCAAACATAAACCAGCTAAGGACCAGCTAAAACCAGCATCCCAGCATCAAAACCTACCTAACCAGCATATGCTGTTTTTTTTCAACAGGGTATGCAACTGCCTATCTTACATTTATCTTTCTGTTTGTCAGTCCATGTATTTTTCTGTCCTACGTATTTCACTGCAGACAAGAACCAGCACCAGTTTGTTCATTTCCTGCGAGGGTTCCTCCAGCGTTTTTGCGGTGATGTGCTAAACAGATTCCGAGAGCTTTAATACAGTTATAATGATCATTAATAATAAGACTTTAATAATCATGATGTCTGTGTTGTTAGCTGCTTCAGCACAATGAGATGCAGGAGTGAATACGTTACTACGGGCACATTCAACACGAACACACGCGCTTTCAAAAGAATCCACGAGCACGCTAAAGCAGTGAAGTGATTTACATATGAATTGTGTGTTTGTTTGAATACATGCCATGTTTGTTTCCTGACGGTTGCGATCGTTGTGTGCACGCATGTTGTATATGTCCATGTGAGTTTGAGTGTTTGTGTGTTTGTATATGTGCATTTATGAGTGTGTGTGCATGAAACATTTGTATTTATGTGTGCATTTATGTTCATGTTAGCATGTTTTAATATGTATGTGGTGTGCTTGTTTTTGTGTGTGTGGGTGTTATATATTCATGTTTATCTCTCTGTGTTAGTATTTGCATGTTTATGCATTGAATGCATGCTGTTTGTATGTTTTGTGTGTGTGTGTGTGTGTTGTGAACCCCTGTGTAGAGTGACATGCTTTTATCCTTGCAGGTTAGGACAGGGAATGATAAAGGAGAGGGGTGGAACAGCAATTTATGACACAAACGTGTGAGTGTGTCTGTATGTGAGAAACACAGAGAGACAAAGAGGCTTTTGCGGTGCTGAGCTCGTTTCCAGACGGCGCTGAAGAGCAACAGTGCCACCTAGCTTGATGTAGAGAGAGCGAGAGAGGATGTTCACACAGTAATTGCCTGCTTCTGATGGGAATACGATATGGGTCTGCAGGACGTGGTTGTCATGCGTTCGGCACAGGGATGTGAAAAATAGTTTTTCATAAAACAATGCAAGAGCGTGAGTGTTTCTGTAGTATTGATAGCACCGATCATTGCGTCTGTTCAGAGGTTTGTCTGACTGACAGGCAGTTGCTGTGGAAGAAATGGTTGCGTATTTTCTTCTCGGGGCTTGTGTGGTAGTGTGGTTGAGTGCAAGATTGTCCAAATGCACTTGCTGTTAAAAATGGCTCTTGGTGCATTGTTTTTGTAGTCCTATTTGTGTATTATTATAATATTTAAAATTATTTTTATGAGCTTTAATTTTTATATTTTCAGATTTCATTTTAAATTTAGTTTAATTTTTTGTAAATTTTGGTAGAATTTACTATCAGAATCAGAATGAGCTTTATTGCCAGGTATGTTTAGACATGCCAGGAATTTGTTTTCGTGACAAAAGCTTCCACAGTGCAACAGAATGACAGTGACAGGGCAAAACACAGATAATTAAAGAATAAAAAATAGAACAAGTACATAGGGAATAACAATATACAAATTGACAATTATATGTACGGGTATATAGACAATTTTGTATGTACAGGTATATTATCTGGATTATTTTGTTTTTGAATTTCTTTTTAGTTTTTATTTCAGTTTTAGTAATTTGTATTTATTTATTTATTTATTTATTTATATTTTTTAAATATTTCTGTTTAGTTTTTTTTATTTCAGTTTTAGTATTTCTTTATTTAAATATATATACATTTAATATTTCTGTTTGCTTTTTGTTATTTAAGTTTTAGTAATTTTAGTACTAAAATGTAAATATTTCATTTAAGTTAGTTGGTGGAGCAACTTTTCTAATCAGCTTTCAGCTTTATTTCAATGATCAAAAACATTATTACAGTTTTAATTTAATTTGAGTTTTATGTGATTCATGTGAATGTGAATGTGACTTGTCATTTTTATTTTATTTTTTAAACATTTCTATGTAGCTTTATTGTTACTAAATATATTAACTTAGTACTTCAACTTAAACTTATTTTAGTTATAGTTTTAGGAACTGTAGTACTTTAGGTTAAATGAAAATTATAAATGTTGCCTTTGCAACTAACTAAAAAATATTTATAATATAAAGTTTTTCATCTAATATTTATATTTTGTTTATTTTAGTTTTATTTCAATGAACCAATGTGATTTTTTTTTTTTAATAGCTTTATTTATTCTTTCTTTTTTATTGCAGCATTTGCATGTACTTTAATATTAACATATTAAACAGTTCATGTGAATTTATGTGATTAATATTTTGTGAAAAACACAAAATACTCTCTGCTCTCTGCTACTCTCTGTAATAAGTGTCAAGAGGCATGACATTTCACTGGGATTGGTATCAACTACTGAAATGTTGGTTTTGTGACTTCTAGAATTAGAATTTTTTTCAGCATATTTCTGTTGTGTGACTCTGTGAATGTGTTTCGTGTTTTCAGGCTCTTCTAAAGAACCCGGTGCTCGCAGCAGTTCTGGACCAGCAGCTGGAGGAAAGTGGTCTGTCCACAGCGCTCATCAGCAACTTCCTGTTTAACGGTCCCGAGTCGGAGCGTCCGGCGGGAATGCCAGCCTTCGACTGGCGTAACGTCTTTAACGCCACCAGCGGCGCAGCGCAGCAGCTCACTCAGATCCTCTCGGTGCGTCTTCAGCGTTCACTGCAGCTTCCTGCTGGGCTGCTCACAATGCATTACTGCTTATTGCCTGAATTTCTGTTGAATTTGAACCGAGGTAGTAAACAGGATGCAAAATTTATAATGTGAATTTGAGTATAAGGAAGAAGAATGAATGCATGAATGCATGAATGAAGTGTACTTTTCCAGTTTATTAAGTTTATCAAGACAATATTTGCACGAGTTTTTTTTTTTTCTGTATTTTTTTTTTTTGCCTAAGTTTAAAGTTTATGACCTTTCAGTTTCTCAGAATTTAATAGAGAATGAAATTTATTTGCCTTTAAGAATGGATTGAAATTCTAAGAAACTACCAAAAGCCTAATTTCATCGACACACCTTGACAATCTGAAAGTTGGCTTGAGAATGAATGAATGAATGAATTTTTATTTATTTTATACGTTTACATATTATAGGCCTGCCTTACATTTCCCAGAATTCTGTTACTTTTATTTATTTATTTAGTTGGTTAGTTAGTTCGTTTTTATTTATTTGTTTGTTTGTTTGTTTGTTTGTTTGTTTACATTTCAGTTTTTTTTTTTTGTAATGAATGAATTAATTTTTATATATTTTATACGTTTGAATGTTATAGGCCTGCCTTACATTTCCAGAATTTTGTGACTTTTATGTATTTATTTATTTATATTTATTTATTTATTTATATTTACGTTTTACGCGGATTACGTTTTTTTTTTTTTTTTAAATAAATGAATGAACAATTTTTTTTTTACATTTATTTTCTATGTTTGAATGTTATAGGCCTGCCTTACATTTCCCAGAATTCCATTATATTTATTTTTTTATGTTTTAGTTTCAGTTTTTTTTTTTTTTTTTTTTTTATTGGATAAATTTTTTTATTGAAATTGAATTTTTTTTTATTGAAATTAAAAATGTATTTATTTTTTTTATTTGTTATAGGCCTGCCTTACATTTCCAGAATTTTGTGACTTTTATGTATTTATTTATTTATTTATATTTATTTATTTATTTATATTTACTTTTTACGCGGATTACGTTTTTTTTTTTTTTTAAATAAATGAATGAACAATTTATTTTACATTTATTTTATATGTTTGAATGTTATAGGCCTGCGTTACATTTCTCAGAATTCTGTTACATTTATTTATTTATTTATTTACGTTTTAGTTTTTCTTTTTTAAATAAATGATTGAATTATTTTTTTAATTTATTTTATACGTTTAAATGTTATAAGCCTGCCTTTCATTTCCCAGATTTCCATTGCATTAATTAATTATTTAATTATGTAATTAATTAATTTACATTTTTAATTTTGTACTTCAGCTAATTTTAAACTTGATATTTTAGTGAGATTAATTTATTGATTTATTTCAATTTTAGTATTTCAACTTTTTAAACTTAATTTATTTTAGTAGTTATATAATTTTAATTTAGGTTTTTAATAATAATAATAGTAATTTAATAATTAATAATAGTAAGTTTTATTTCAGCTTTATTTCAAAGACCAATAGTGATTATTGACATGCTGATGAACCGAAATGACCAGAAGTGTAATTATCCACTGAAAGTTTAACTTCATGAAGACAAGTTGTACATGTTGGTTGAAGAAAGATAGGTTCATTCATTCATTCGTTCATTCATTTATTTTAAGTTTGAATGTTACAAATGTTAGATTTCCCAGAATTCCGTTACCTTTATTTCTCCTCCAGTTCAGCATCCTGTGAAACATGTTGCCAAATTTAATTCAAAGTCCACCTCATGATTTGAAAAGCAGCCAGTTCTTCAGTTCTGTTCGGTTTCTTCATCCATCTGTTCTCATCTCTCCTTTGATGTTCTCACAACAATTATTTAAGTTTTCCTGCAGAAGCCCTGCTTTTCTCTCTCATCTGATCTCTTTCACTGTAGTGTTTTTATTTTCGTTTCTTCTGAATTCAAGTGTGTTCGGGACAGCATAGCCTAGGGTGAATGATCTGGGCTGGGGACCAAAAGGTTAGAGGTTTGAGTCTCTCTAGTGTTGATCCATGAGCCGCAGATCAAGGCGCCGAACCTCTGAGAGCGTATCGAGTGCACTTTCATACGATTCACGTCAGGGTTCCCCAAAGCATCGAGCAGAGTGTCAGACTGCATTGTTGCGAGCATTGTGATGCTGAAAGTGCAGCCAATGATCACAGTGATTAATCTGCATGATGTATCATTTTGTGATCAAAACCAATCAAAGAATCAAAACCCAGCGGAAGAGAGTCTGATCCTGATTGTTTCTCAATGCGCCGCTGAATCCTCATCACCACACTCAGAGAGAAACACTCGCAGTAAAAGCATCCCATACATGACTAAAGAGGCAGTGACACTGGATTTTAATAAATTTAAATTCAACTTTTATGTTAGCAATATTGAATTATCTGTAAAATTTGTTAACAATGTCATGAATTGGTAACAGTTTACTGAAACATTATTCAATATTAATATAGAAAATCAACCCACATGTACATCACATTAGAGCTCACTCTCTATCAAACGGATTTGATTTGATTTGTGATATTTCTAATTTCTAAAATCTTTTCATCCAAATATAGTTTTAGAAATGTTTTTGTTTTTGCCATTAAAACCAATGAAAAAAAAGAAAAAAGAATTAGTATATAAATATTACTATGTATCACACACAAACATGAACTATAAAAATGATTAGTAGTATATTTTTATAAAATGTATTTTAATTCATTCATTTTTAGTTCATTTTAGTAATTTTGTTTTGTATTTTGTCATTTAAAGTTGTTTTTTTAGTAGTTTATGTTGTGTTTCAGATTTAGTTATTTTAAAGTCATTTATTTCTTTTATTGCAAGTGACAACAAATTTATTTTTTAATTTATGTATTTTTAGTACATTTTAGCAATTTTTTGAATTTTTGTCATTTTTAGTGGGTTTTTGTTGTGTGTTTCAGTTTTAGTTGTTATAGTGTCATTTGAAGCTTTTAGATTTTATTTTATTGCAAGTAAAAACAAATTTATTTTTTTAATTAATTTATTTTTAGTACATTTTTAGTTTTTTTTTTTTAGTAGTTTTTGTTGTGATTTTCAGTTTTAGTTCTTTTAACGTGATTTTAAAGCTTTTAGATTTTATTTTTCCTGCAAGTAACAAAAAATATATTTTTAATTAATTTGTCATTTTTAGTAGTTTTTTAGTAGTTTTTGTTGTTTGTGTGTTTTAAAGTCATTTTAAAGCTTTTAGATTTTATTTTATTGCCAGTAACAAAAAAAAAAAAAAAGAAATTAGTAAATTTTTTGAGTAGTTTTTAATGTCTGTGTTTCAGTTATTTTTTAGTTATTTTAAAGTTTGTATTTCGAGTAACAAAAATATATATATATTTTTATTTTTAAATTAATCAATCCTTTTTTTTTTTAACCTTCAGTTTTAATTTTAGTTAACTAAAATGGCCCTGGTTCCTGATACCTAATGCATTAACTAATACTAATAAACTGAACCTTATTGTAATGCTTCACCCAATGGTTTCACCTCTTGAGTTGGTATTTTTTTCCAGTGTATGCATGCACGCACGCAGAGTAAGGCCTGAAGAGCAGATGATGTCTTTTCTAAGAAGAAAAGACATCTCGTTTAACATTAAGATTGTTTAACATTGGCTCGTTTAACATTAAGCGCAACATATTTCCAGTGGATGTTGTTGGTTTGGCGTGTGTGTGTGTGATTTTTTGTCTGCTCTGTTGATGTTTTCTGGTGGTTTATGGTTCAGTCTGAGTGGATACTGATGTTTCATCCGATCCTCCTCTCTTTCATTTACTGTGTTTCTTCTCATTTGGTCTCTCGTGGTTCTCTGTTCTGCTGCTTGTGTTCAGCATTCGCCACATGAACCTCGTTCTTCACTGTCAGATTCAGATGCGCAGAGGTGCTGAACCTGTGTGTGTGTGTGTGTGTGTTTCAGTGTTTTGATCTGGATAAGTTTGAAGGCGTCAGCACTGAGGCTCTGCTGGTCGAGCAGGCTTTGAATCTCCTGAATCAGGACCGATTCTGGGCCGGTCTGGTTTTCACGGATCTCAACCCCAGTGACCCGCGGACCCCTCCGCACATTAAATACAAAATCCGCATGGACATCGAGGAGACCGAAAGGACGGACAAAACCAAGGAGAGGTCAGACCTGAACACACTGGATCACAAACACAAAACATCAACACATGACAGTGAAGATGCCTTATATAATTAAAAGAAAAAGAAAGATGCTGCTTTAATAATAATTAAAAATGAGGATAAAATAAAACAAATAAATAAATAAAAAAATAAGCTTGGATCAATCATTCACAACAATTTGTAATAAATAAATAATGAATTTAATTCATTAAGTTCATAAGTTCATCAAGATACACTCTGTTTTCTTAAGAATTTTGCATTTGTTTGTTTATTTGTTTGTAAGTTTAATGGTTACAGTACAAAGGCCTTTCATTTTCCTTTTTTGTTTCTTTGCACTTAAATTTTACTTTTTGAAAATGTTATGTATTACATTTTCCTCCAGACCTATTTATTTATTTATTTATTCATTCATTCATTCATTTATTCATAAACTTTTTAAACTTTATATCGACTTAATATAGAACAACTGAAAATGCATGGATATGTTTAGATGTAAATCAATTTGCATTGAGGTGTTCAATTTAATGTTGTGGAAAACTAGTCAGATTTGTAATATTTAGCAGAATCATGTGCTGATAGCATTAAACCAAAGTGTTGGATTATGGTCATGTGTGTTTTAATATCATGCTCTTACAAAATCTAAATTACAAATCTTTGCCTTTTAGTTGATGTCCATAAGGTATTTTTACTTTTACTTTAGTGCATACTTTAGTGTTAGTAATGTTGCCTTGGCAGCTAACTAAAGATTAATAAAACTAAATAAGAATACAAAACAAACAAACAAATAAATACAATAAAAATGCATAAAATTACAGTCATTAATAAAAATGACAAATGCAGATAACAAAATCACTAAAACTTATTTTGTAAATTAAACTATTAAAAATTGAATTATAGCTGAAATAAAGTAAAGTAAAATAAAATAAAATAAAATCTAAAACCTGAACTAAAAAAAACTAACGTGAACTAACTATTCTAACATATTTTAACTGAAATGGAATAAGTTTGAAAATAAGAATGGATTAAAGCTTATTATAAATATATATAAAAACTAATAAAAATGAGAAATAAACTTAAAATTACTAAAATGTGTTTTAAGTGTTGCTATCATTAACAAAAACTTAATTGAAAATAAAATGAAAAACTAAAAAAAGTTAAAGTACTAAAACTAAAACAAAAATGAATTAAAGCTAAACAGAAATATTAAAAACAATAATAATAATAATAATGCACATACCAAAATTACTACAACTTGCTTTTAATTGCTAAATTGAAATTATTAAACTATTAAAACTATATTAAACTATTACAAATAATTAAAATAAAGTAAGATAAAATGTAATACAGTAAATATGTTTGAATTTGAATATATTTGAATTAATGAAATAACTCAACCAGAATAAATATATATAATTTATAATTTAAATATATATAATATATAAATTTATAATATATATGATTTAGTTTTAATTAATTTTTATTTTACTAATTTTAGCAATTCAAATTATTTCAAACTTACTCTATTAAGCTAATATAAATGAGAAATTAACATAAAATTACTAAACCTTGTTTTAAGTGTTGTTATTGTTGATAAGTTTTTTTGAAGTACTAAAATTACTAAAACTAAAACATGAATTAAAGCTAAATAGAAATATTAAAAACAATAATGATAGAAATGTCAAATGCACATACCAAATATACTTAAACTTGTTCTAAGTGTTAGTGTACATTAAAACTATTAAAAATAATTGAAAGAAAATAAAATACATAATAAAAATTTGCCTTGCTACTACAGTAATACAGTAAATATGTTTGAAGTTGTAGTTTAAGTATGATTACTAAACCTGAAATAGAAATGCATTAAAGCTAAATAAAAACAACAAATGAAAACAGCAAAAGTACATAACAAAGTTACGAAAACTTAAATAAAAATGCAAACTGAAAATCTAAAAATACAAGTGTTTTTCTGATAAATGTGCAGTGTGTTCACGTGGTTTGTTGTCGATGCCTGTTTCAGGTCCTGGTACCCGTCGGCCCGTGCCAACCCGTTCAATGACCTGCGCTACGTGAGAGGAGGCTTCGTGTACCTGCAGGACATGGTGGATCGCGGGATCGTCAAAGTCCAGACCGGAGTCGGTCAGCCGCTCGGCGTCTACGCGCAACAGATGCCGTACCCGTGTTACATGGACGACGCGTAAGAGCCTCTGAGCGCCGCGCCGCTCCTCTCCCGCTATTCCTGTCCGTGTCTGTGAAGCGCGAGCCATTATATAAACACCGATGGTCTGTTTTCATATGGAAATGACGGTTTGATGTGGAGAGTGGGATGGTGAAGCATGCAGAGAGGACGGGGATGTTTTTCACTCGATCTTACAGCATAATCAACGGCTCGCTGTGGCTGTGATTCATGCCTAAAGTAAATGTCAAATTAATATTAGCTTTGATTGGTTCTCTCGCTCTCCGCCGGCCCGAGAAATCCATCAGCGCGTCTGTGGGGGTTCGCGTGCGTTTGTTTATCGCTGCTGATGTGGACGTCAGAAGCGCTGCGGAGCGACGCTGCCCTGTGTTTTAATGTGTTTATTGATTCGAGTGAGAGCGGCCTGTTTTATAGATTTCAATGAAAGCCTTTTTCCGTGAAACTGAGACGTCAGGCCCAAACTCCAGCCAGGTGATATTCTATATCAGACGAGTGTTCTTGCTACTGTCCATCTTAATCTGATGAATGTTTTGTGATGGATGTGAGCGCACAGGCTTGTCTTTGTGGGAGGCAAATAATACTAGTACTGTATGCATTAAGATGAGAGGCTTTCAGGCATATTGAATAATATTAAATGATGCATCTTTCAAAATAGCTCGATATTTATAATTAATGAGTAGAGATGAAGTTTCAATAAGTAAGTTGAAATAATAATAATAATAATGATATTTTTTTTTACTAAACTACTAAAATTATTAGTCATAGAATAAGTCATTCATATTATTTAAATGTAAACAAGTTATTTCTTAAATTATAAAAAAATAAACAAATTAATTAAAAATACTGTTTAACATAAAAATGGTGTTTGATAAAATATAATAGTATAATAATAAAATAAATAAATAATAATAATTATAATAATAATAATAAAAATAATTGTTGTTGTTTTATTTTATTAAATTCAAAAAATTTAATAAAGAAATAAATTACTATACTGCTAATAATTCTACATTACGAAATAAAATAATTTAATAATAATAATGATAATAATAATAATAATAATAATAATAATAATAGTTTTTTTTACTAAACTACTAAAATTATTAGAACTGAATCCAAAATTAATTGAAGCTAAATAGAAGTATTAAAAACTATGATGATAAGAAAACTCACAAATGCACATACCAAAACTTGCTTAAACTTGTTTTAAGTGTTATTGTAAATGAAAAATAAAATAAAATAAAATAAAATAAAAATAAAAATTTGCCTTGGCAACCACAGTAATAAAGTGAAATGTTTTCAACATTGCAAATGATCAGAAAGGATCCTGAAAATTCAGGTTTTATCACATGAATAAATTACATTTTAACATTTAGTCACCATAAAAAACAGATTTCTAAAATTGGAATAATATTTCACAGTTTTACTGTTTTTACTGTAATTTGTAATCAAACGAATCTAGCATTGATGAGCAAAAGATTGTTATTTTCAAAAAATCTTAGCAACCCCAGACTTTTGAATGCTAGTGGTATATCACTTATGGTTGTTTATATGTGTCAAATATTGTGTGTGTGTGTGTGTGTGATAAATCTCTGAAGCGTCTTCAGCCTCCCAGCAGAATCGGTCAGACCTGCGTCATTTAGTTCCACTTGAAAGCTCCCAAAACTCCAGTTCTATTCATGCATTAGAGGGACAGAGAATGGAGAGAATGCTAATTTGCTTTTCAGAGTGTGTGTGTGTGTCTATGTTGAGTCATTTTTCACCACACAAAAAAGCCTAAATCTGAATTTTAAATGTAAGGGGCAGCAGAGTTTCATGTTGGAAATGCCTCAGTAAGTCCTCCAGACGATTCTGGATAAAAACAGCTCCTCTACTGACACAAATCTATATTACATGTTCCATTATTTCTAAACGATATATAAGAAAAGCAGAACAGAAAGCAGGAGGCTCTTTGTTAAAAGTGAATCACTGTGACTCAAGCAATAATAGTATCTAGAGAAAGCGATCAGTTAACATTCGCAATTATTTCAATGGCAGTTGGTCGGCTGACACATAAAGTATTGGAAATACGCGACCTTTTCTTTCTTCGAAACACCAAAGGGTGACAATTTAAGGAAAAACGTTTTGGTGCTTTCATTGACTTCCATTATTTGTACGACTTAGCCGGACTCAGAACTAGTCTGTAAGATGAGGAACTGTACACTTAAAGTTACATTCAGTGCAAAATTGTTTGCAAACGCAGAAAGAACACAAACACAGCGTTTAAGCAACGTTATCAGCAGGCACAGTTCGTTCTTAGCGTTTTCTAACCTCAAAACGACTACAATAATCAACCGAAGTGTGTTAATGCAAGCATATTTAGTGGTTTAGATCAGGACTGGCAGCTGTGTGTGAGCTGTGAGTGAGAGATGATGGTGAATTAATGCGTTTTAAAGAGTTTGTTATCGTGGTCCCCCCGGCTGTTTCTGGTGTCAGCTCTAATTGTATTGTGGCGTCTCTCCCTGACTGTATTTATGAAAGGTAAGCAGAACTGATATGAGAAATCTATAGCTTGTCATATTTTGAGAGCACATGATATATTTGAGCTGCTAGCTAATTGAGCGCAGACAGCACTTTGTTTCCGGAACCTTCTGCTCCGATATTGACATGACATTTTCCTGGCCTTATGAGAGTACTTTAATACTGGCTTACTGTATTATCAAAGCGCCATCGGATGATGAATCATACTGACGCTGAGCTGTGTGTGTGGCGTAAAGATCATCCGGCACGGCGGCATTCATTCACAACGATATCAGATGCACAGTTATTATTGTTGACTAAAACAAAAAATGTTAAAATATTTGCATTACTTAAAATATTAAAAAAAAAAAAAATCAAATTTTCATTTCGTTTGAAATGCTATGTAAAACGTAAAACTAAATAAACTAATACTAAACTTCTAATCTTTGTTAGTTTGGAGTATTAAAGTATGAAAAAAAAAAAAATAAATAAACTAAAACCATAAAAATGTTTAGATAAAACATTTAACTAAAATACAAATATTAAGAAATATTAACCAAATAGATATATTTCAGCTACATTTCTTATTTTGTTTTGTTTAAAGTACTGAAATATCTAAAACTAAATAAAATAAAACCATAAAAATCATTACTATAATATGGAAGCATATGTGTAGCAAAATTCAATTTGCAATGCAATATGCCAAATGGCAATACAATATGCAAAATGACAATGCAATATTCAAAATGGCAATGTAATTCTGTATTTAAATTTACATTTTCCATCACCTCCACACGTGCAAAATTTGGTGCAGAATGAAATTGAAAATTAAATTATATTATTTACATTTGCCATTTCCAACAGTAGTCTTAAGTTGTAAAGTGCATACTATTTTAATGCTTTATAAGTAGCAAAATTAAAATGAAAATGTATAACCCAAATTGATTTGATATGTGTAACGTGTCCAAGCAGAAACAGTAGCAAAATTATCATTTAAATGTTATTTGTCCTAAATGCATTTAGACTAACAGTTAGGACACTTACGATTGCATTTTCATCATGACGCCGTGGGATATTTGTAGCAAAATTCAATGCGGCTTTGAAAATGCTTTCCGAGCTGACCACGCCTACCCTACGTCAATCATTGCGTCAAGGCGGGGATTGGCGGAAGCGTGTTACGTTTAGATCGTTTGAAACATGGCGGCTGGAGTAGTGGGACGACCGGTGTTGTACCGAAATCTGACCCCCCATGAAAATCTTACCCCCTCACGTGCACGCGCCTCTCACATTAATACGCAGTGCAGCGACTTTAGACACATTTCGTCCGGCTTTCTTCGTTTTTTTACAGAATATTTTTCGATGTTCCACACATCAAGCACCAAGGAGCCTACGTGGAAGCGTTGTCGACATTTAAAGTAATAAGTAGAAATTTAATTCGTGTATAAAATGGATGCAAACCGTAAACTGTCGAGACTTCCACAGGGTTAAGAATAAAGCTGCCAATTGCCAAAATAATGCTGCGTTAACATCCAAGTCGTATTTGATGTTGTCATTTCTTATTAGTTCACTACGTGACTTGAGTAAACACTGTATTAGCCTACTCTGCCCATTGAACTTGCATACGAATGTCATAAGGAATAATAATAGTTAATCGCATTTGTTTCTCGCGTATGCATTCCTATATACGCAAATAACACGCTATAAAACGAGGCAAATAAATGTTTGCAATGTAACACTTAAGTTGTATGTGTCATTACATCAAAAAATAAAAGAAAATTATTACCAAATTCTTATTACAGTAGTGACAATTGATAAAAAAAAAGTAAAACAACAACAAAAAACAACACTTTTTATTTTTATTTTATTTTTATATATTTACTCCCCTTGACAGAGACGAAGATAATCGATCTTCCACCACTCTCAAGGGTTCAGCAGCCAAACGAGTGTCGAGGCCTGTTAAGGCCGACAATTCTGCAAGATGCTCCAGTATTGATCTTATCCTGTCACCTACATACGCGTAAAAATCTTCTGAAACATTATTTCTCTGTTCACACTCCACTTCATCTGCCAATGCATTCAACGATCTTATCAGATCTCCAGCCGCCATGTTTCAAACGATCTAAACGTAACACGCTTCCGCCAATCCCCGCCTTGACGCAATGATTGACGTAGGGTAGGCGTGGTCAGCTCGGAATGCATTTTCAAAGCCACATTGAATTTTGCTACAAATATCCCACGGCGTCATGATGAAAATGCAATCGTAAGTGTCCTAACTGTTAGTCTAAATGCATTTAGGACAAATAACATTTAAATGATAATTTTGCTACTGTTTCTGCTTGGACACGATTCACGTATCAAATCAATTTTCATTTTCATTTTGCTACTTATAAAGCATTAAAATAGTATGCACTTTACAACTTAAGACTACTGTTGGAAATGGCAAATGTAAATAATATACTTTAATTTTCAATTTCATTCTGCACCAAATTTTGCACGTGTGGAGGTGATGGAAAATGTAAATTTAAATACAGAATTACATTGCCATTTTGAATATTGCGTTGCCATTTTGAATATTGCATTGTCATTTTGCATATTGTATTGCCATTTGGCATATTGCATTGCAAATTGAATTTTGCTACACATATGCTTCCATACTATAAATGAACATTTACAGTACCTAAAAAAAAAAAAAATAAATAAATAAAATAAAAAAATCAGCTAATTCCAGCTACTGCTTTACAGGTACTACTATAGCTATTTTTGTTTAGTTTGGAGTATTAAAATACTAAAAATTTAAATGCTAAAATAAATAAAACTTTAAAAAAACAAAAAAATTAAAAACGTACAAAAAAAATTGCTAGAAGTAAACATTTTACTAGAAAAATTAATTATCTAAAACTAATTTTAAATAAATAAAAATACAATATTAAAATCTTAAATAAACATATAAAATAAATATAAAATATTAACAAAATAGATACATTTCAGCTACATTTCTTATTTTGTTTTGTTTGAAGTACTGAAATATCTAAAACTAAATAAAATTAAACCATAAAAATCCTATAAAAAAACATTTACCTAAAATAAAATTCAGCTATAAAATAATTTTATTCCAGCTACTACTTTACAGATACTACTACAGCTATTTTTGTTTAGTTTGGAGTTTTAAAATACTGAAAGTTTAAATGCTAAAATAACTAAAACTAAAAAATCATTGCTAGAAAAATAAATGATCTAAAACTAATTTTAAACTGAAGCTAATTTTATTTCAGCTGCTAGTTGCCAAGACAGCATTTCTCATTATTTTTATTTTGAAATACTAAAATGCTAAAAGTACTAAAAGTTAAAATACTAAAATAAATTAAAAACTAAAACAGTTTTCATTACTTGAATTGATTATAAATATAAAAATGAAATGTTTGTTTTTATCATCACAAAATGTAACTATCACCCAGCTTTTATCTGTTAAATGTGACTATAAAACATGAAAATATTAATATATAGAACTGCTTGAAACTGTGTGTATTGTGAGAGAAAAATATTCTTTACAAAGAAATTTTACTTGCTTTGACAAAAACACAAAACTAAATGACTAAATCTTTAACTAAAATTATATATATATATAAAATGTAATTCAAAATATTAATAAAAATTCAATAGTAACACTGGTTAAATGGTAAAAACTCCAAAAAACAAAACAAAAAAACACTGGTTTACCCAAACATGTAAATTATGTCATTCATAGAGTCACTCGATCCAAACCCAGATGGGTTTTCTTTTTTCCCCTCCTGTGAAACAAAATACATTGTGCGAATGATGACACAGTGTGCTGAGATCAGCTCTGGTCATTCCTGCAGCTTCACTTCGTCCATTGGCGCCATGCTGCCCATGTTCCTGGTGCTGGCGTTCATCAACTCGGCCAGCCTGATCATCAAAAACCTGGTTCTGGAGAAGGAGCTCCGTCTCAAGGAGGTTCTGCGGGTTGTTGGGGTTCAAAACGGTTCCATGTGGTTCTGCTGGTTTATAGAGAACATGGTTCTGCTGACCATTCCCTGTGCTATGATCTCGGTGTTGGTAAAGGTTAGTGGTGCCGAAACGTTGAAAAATCAGAAACAGAAATGCAAATCAAATAATTAAACAAAAAAAGAAGGATGCAAACTTATCATATTTTGGTGCAAATTTGCATTTGAAATGAAATAAGAGTACTGTGTTAATTTGCATGCTAGCAGCTCGTGATCTGGCGTTTTCAGCACCTCAGAGCGACTCATTTCACAGCGAATGCTTCTCCACATGAACATCTCCGCAAACGCTGGGATTCTGGATCCCTTTTAGGAAATTAAGATGTGCCACCCATCTTCCCAAATTTTCCCAAGTTTTAAAGTGTAAATTTGTGTAAAGTGTAAAAAATTAAATGAAAAGAAAATAGAGATTAGTATTCTAAATGTTAAATATAATAAATATAAATATTACAAAATGATGCTGATGCTGATTATTATTATTAATAATAAATTATTTTATTTTATAATGTAGAATTATTAGTAGTATAGTAATTTATGTCTTTGAATTGATAATTTTTTTTTGTATTTCTTTATTTTTTTTTAGAATTTAAAAAAAAAATTGTTTACATTTAAATAATTTTAATGAGTTGTTGTTGTTGTTGTTATTATTATTATTATTATTATTATTATTATTATTATTATTATTATTATATTGTTATTGTTTTACCACCATTATTTAAACACTGTTTTTGTTTTAGAGTACAATATAATTACCATACTATTTCTTTATTTGTTTATTTTTTGTAATTTAGTAAATATTGTTTACATATTATTATTATTATTATTATTATTATTATTATTATTATTATTATTTTTATTTTTTTTTTTTTTATTATTTTTCAGTATAGTAATATTGAATGGATTTCAATTCAATTTTTAAAACTTAAGAAAAATAAATTGTCCATGGGTTGGATGAGTTTGCATCCCTGAAGAAGAAATTAAACCGAATAATCAAACAAATCACAAATAAAGTCGACAAAACAAAGTATGCAACATGATCACAAAGCATTTTGAGAACATACAGCTCACATTTTCTTTTAGGTCAACATGAAATCAAAATGCGAGTCTCACCTTGCAAGTTTGTTTATCGGATCAATTCAGTCTGAACTTATTTAAATTCAACAGAAACGCTAACGCTATGTTTATAATATGGATAGATGCCATATTTGTTTGTTTGCACCTCTTATCAATGCAAACCATGAGATATGACAAATCCAAGCTACAATGCAATTAAAGTCATTAAGAAAAACAGAAGAGCTCAAATATAAAGTTAAAAGACACAATAATCCATTTAGCAGAGAGGAAAGAAAGGTGCTCGTGTTGAGAGGTTGCACGTTCAAAAAGTCAAAGTGCTTTGTGGTTTTGATGCTCGTGATCACAGTGGAAATAATTACAGGGAAACGATTACTCCAGAATTGAGGCAAATCAAGCAGAAACGAGTTGAACTTTGATTCCTCTAAATTGGGTTATTATGCTAATTTGTTATGCACAGTATCAAATTGTTGATGATTCAGAGCCGACCTCCTCCGTATCGCTCGCTGCCTCTCTCCGTCGTCTTTTAAAGAGCTTTTTTGCAGTTTCCAGAGGGTTTTGTGTTCATCTGTGTGGAGATAAAGCGTTTGTTCTCTGGCGTTGAGGATTAGCCTGTTTCACATTTCCAGTGCTTTCACGTCGACTCTCACAAGCTAAACTTATTTCCAATGAGTTCCAATAGTGGCCGAGATCTGGAGTCTGTTTCTTTTTGAAATATTAATGTGAATTAAATATTGTGTGAATGTTTGAACTTGTTTTAAAGCAGCGTCACACATCTGACAGCACTCTTGCTATGAGGAAGTTCCAGTTTCAGACTGCCACGGGCGTTTTGGGTGTCTTTCTAAACTGAACTGCTCAGTCATGTCGTTCCCCGTGTCACTTCATTTCTTTCATTCTCTCTGAGCATCTCTCCAAGTTCGCGCTCAAACTGAGAACTACAGTGTGTAGCGCCGGGAAAATCATCTTTTGTCAGCTCGCTTCCCTCACAGACCTCGACTCCTTCACAATGAGCTTTCAGTTTCTGTCAGAGACAGTTTTTGTCAGTGTCATCTCCCTAATATTTCATCTCACTCACCTGCTCTTAACGTCATCATAAAACCGCTCGTCGTCATATTAAAATCCATATGCTTAAACCGGATTTTAAAAGAAAAGTTTGTTAGAACAAATTTTAGGTCGGCTTGAGAAAGCTTAGCATGAAAGTTTAAAGTAGTTGTAGTTTAAAGTTTGACAGATACATGCTTACATGTTTTAGCACGTTGTTAGCATGAATTCACATGTTTAACATCTTGCTAGCCTGTTTTAGCATGCTTAACATGTTGTTTGTATGTTCTAACATGTTGGTAGCATGTTTTCCGCATTGTTACCATGTTGATTGCATGAATTAACTTGCTAGCATGGTTTTAACATGAATATGCTACATGTTTCTAGTGTGTAGTATGTTGTCATATGTTAATAGCATTTTAAGCTTGTTTGCTAGCATGCGTTAATGCTATGATAACGTTTTTAGCATGTTTAACTAAGTAGCAGGTTGCTAACATGTTTTAACACATTGCTGGCATGTTTCTAGCATGTTTAGCACATTTGTTAACATTGTTGCCATGTTGTTACCAATCATTCACATTTAACATGTTGCTAGCATGAATTAACATCTTGCTAGCCTGTTTTAGCATGCTTAACATGTTGTTTGTATGTTCTAACATGTTGGTAGCATGTTTACCACATTGTTACCATGTTGATTGCATGAATTAACTTGTTGCTGGCATGGTTTTAACATGAATATGCTACATGTTTCTAGTGTGTAGTATGTTGTCATATGTTTATAGCATGTTAAGCTTGTTTGCTACCATGCATTAACACTATGATAACATATTTTTAGCATATTTAAGTAAGTTAGTAGCAGGTTGCTAACATGCTTTAACACATTGCTAGCATGTTTCTAGCATGTTTAGCACATTTGTTAGCATTGTTGCCATGTTGTTATCATGCATTCATGTTTAACATGTTGCTAGCATGAATTAACATCTTGCTAACATGTTTTAGCGTGCTTAACATGTTGTTTGCATGTTCTTGCGTGTTTCCACGTTGTTACCATGTTGATAACATAATTTAGCATGTTGCTAGCATGGTTTTAACATGACTGACATGTTTTAGCATGTTGCATGAATATGCTGTTAACATGTTTCTGTTGTTTAGTATGTTGATTATGTTTATAGTATGTTAAGCTTGTTTGTTAGCATGCTTTAACGTTGTGATAACATGTTTCTAGCATGTTTACCAAGTTGATAGTAGCATGTTTCTAACATGTTTTAACATATTGCTAGCATGTTTCTAGCATGTTTAACATATTTGTAAGCACTGTTACCATGTTGTTAGCATGAATTAGCAAGTTTCTCACGTTTAATATGTTGACAGCATGAATTAACATGTTGTTAACGTGTTTTAACATGACTAGCATGTTTTAGCATGTTGCATGAATTAATACACTGCTATCATGTTTCTAGTGTTTAGTATGTTGTTACTATGTTGGTAGTATGTTTATAGCATGTTAGTATGCTTTAACACAATGATAACATGTTTTTAGCATGTTTGTCACATTGCTAGCAAGTTTTTAACGTTATCATGTTTTTAGCAAGTTTTGACAAATTGTTAGCATGTCTTAGCAGGTTTTAACACATGGCTAATATATTTTAGCTCATTATTGGCATGAATTGCATGTTGCTAGCATGTTTCATACATGTTTAACATGTTGATAACATGAATTAACATTGTGTGTTTGGTTCTAGCACATTTAGCACATAACTATCATTAATTATCATGTTTTAACACATGGCTAACATTTTAGCTCATTGTTTGCATGAATTGCATGTTGCTAACATTGTTTCTTACATGTTTATGATTTAACATGTTGCTTGCATGTTTCTAGCACATTTAACACATTGTTAACATGAATTATGTTGTTGGCATGTTTTAACGCATAGCTAGCATGTACTAGCATATTACTAGCATTTTAGCATGCTGCTAGCATGAATTAGTGTTGCTATCATGTTTAGCATGTTGTTAACATGTTGCTAGCATCTCTTAATGTGCTGCTAGTATGTTTATAGCATGTTTAGCTTGCTGCTATCATGTTTTAACACTCACTATGGTAGCATGTTTTAGCATGTTAGACAAGTTGCTAGCAAGTTTTATCAAGTTATTAACATGTTAGTATATTTCTAACACATTTAGCACGTTATTACATGTATTCTAGCATGTTTCTAATATGTTTACCAAGTTGTTAACCTGAATGTTACCATGTTTTAGTATGTTTTAACACATGGCTAACATATTTTAGTACATTGTTGCCGTGAATTGCATGTTTCTAGTACATTTAATACAACGTTACATGAATTCTAACATGTTTCTAAAGTTGTTAGCCTGAATTAACATGCTGCTAACACATTTTTAACATGTTGCTAACATTTTAACATGCTTTAATACATGGCTTGCATGTTTTAACACTTTCTTGGCATGAATTGTAATGTTGCTATCATGTTTCTAGCGCTTTTAGCACATTATTAGCTTGAATTATCATGATGTTGGTATGTTTTACCACATTGCTAGCATTAACTAGCATGGTACTAACGTTTTAGCATGTTTCAATGTATGACTAACATTTTAGCATGCTGCTAGCATGAATGTGTGTGTTGCTATTATGTTTAACATGTTGTTAACATGTTGCTAGCATCTCATAACATGCTGCTAGCATGTTTAGCTTGTTGCTAGCATGTTTCTAGCACATTTACCACACTGTTACATTATTTTTTAGCATGTTTCCAATATGTTAACCAAGTTGTTAGCCTGAATTAACATGTTGCTAACACATTTTAACATGTTGCTAGCATGCTTTCAACATGTTTTAACACATGGTTAACATCTGACATGAATTGCATGTTGCTTGCATGTTTCTAACACATTAAGCACATATTAACATGAATTATGTTGTTGGCATGTTTTAACACATTGCTAGCATAAATTAGCATGTTACTATCATCTTTACATGTTATTAACATGTTGCTAGCATGTTTTAGCATGTTGCTCTTTTATAGCATGTTAAAGTGTTGCTCACATCTTTTTAAAACTGTGTTGGCATGTTTCTAGCATGTTTGTCATGTTGCCAGCATTAATTAGCATACTAGTGATGATCTGTCTATCAGTAGCATTTAACAACTAGCTTAGGAAATGTTACCAAAATATTAAAACATGCTAGTGATTTGCTAAAATATGCTATCTATCTGTCACTTTCTCATGCCAACCTAATGATGTAGTACTGCACATTACATTTATTATTTATTGCACATTACCTTTTTGAACTCGCCGCTCTTATACTGTGATATTGGAGTAAATGTATACCGTGTACATGTTTACTGGGAAATAACAGACAGGATGGCTTGGTTTCATTCTGATGGGAATACACAATATTTTCGTCATTTTAATACCAGCTTCAATATATTGAATTTGCATTGGGATGAATTTCACTGTTCTTGGAAACCATCTGTGCATCTGTGCTGGGAAAAAGTATGACCCAATCAGGTTTGACCAAATGCAAATTCATTTTTCTGTATATTATATAATGGAAAACACAATTCGGGAAAGATAAGAAATATGCTAATGTTATAGACACAAACCAGTGATGAAAGCAGCTTTACCCTGCAATTGTGTATTTATTGTTCTTGTGAAACGGGTACATTCTGTACCTCTGTTAAGCTCAGGAAGAGGAGAATGACAGCTGGCCTGCCACAGACCCATTATAGGGGTCCTTATAATCAGCGTAGTGATTATTCAGCTTTCTCAGCCTGTTACTTTCCGGAACTCTTTCATTGCCTCTTTGTTTCCATGGTGAAAATGGATAGAATTTGCAGGGAATCATCAGATTAGTACCGAATTTAAAATTTAGCTGCATGGTGTAAATTGATGGGGGACTTTGTTAATTGCATTACTGGGCGTTTATTAAACACTTTGGTTAAATGCATTACTGCTTCCCTATTTAGATGAGCTGACTGTTTTTACACCGCTCTATTGGTTAAAAGCCACAGTAGATAAGCTGATGTGGGTATGTTTTGTCCATTTATGTAAAAACTGTAAGGACCAGGCATGGATTTAACAGCAGGGTGATCTCTGAACACCTGGGAACCTAGAATACTATCATTAACTTAAATTGTTCTGATTGGATTCAGCCAGTGCATTTAAGATATGACAGCAAGTACAAAACAAAATGAGAAGCAAAACTAATGAATTTTCCCCAAACTTTGGCCCCAAACTGTAACGGGCATGATGCATATAGAAAAATAACAGGGCCATAATTTAAAAAAAAAAGGAAATGGCTTGTTTATTTGATATTGAGTAGGTAGTTACAACTGCATCCAGTGAGTCGGTCAAACGACACTGTTTCAAAGCTTGCAACTCAGATGACCTTGGAAGAGTTATTGTTTGATGCATCTCAAAGATTCTTTTAGGACGGAGAAGGAAAGATCCTTTCGTTGAAATGCAGTGACAATGAAAGTTCAGGAAAGTGATCTTATGCCTCTGTGTTTGTACCATGAGGCGCCACTCACTCACTGACAGCAGACTTCTGGAGGGAGCATAAACTTATAAATATGTGTGTAGGTAAGATAGTGTTGACATGTCTACTAGGCAAGTCAAGATCTGTGCACCTGCTGTGGGGCTGTCAAGTTAAAACAAGAAGTAGCAGTGGTAAAAAAAAAAAAAGATTGTCTCCAGCGATGTTGTGTAAATCGAGAAGAGAATCGGGCCAAGCGCCGAACCCTGTGGTACCTCAGCAGTCGGTTGATGTGACTGAGACTCTCTTTCCCTCCAAGATGCCCTGAAGGATCTACGAATGACGTAGATCTCCAGCCAGCGGGCTGAAGTTCCTGTAATGCCCAATGGACAGGAGTATCTAGTGATTTACTGTATTATAGGTAGCAGACAGATCCAGTCAAATGAGGACAGATGATCTGGAGGCAGCTCTCACCACCGCAGGGCTTTAGTGACAGATAGCGTATTTTCAGTGGTGTCCATGTTAAATGCTTTATAGAAAAGTAGAACTATGGGAAGAACTCTGCTTGGTTGTATGTTTGGCGTGTGTGTACATATACATATGTGAAATAATATCTTTGAATGAAGTGTGCAAATAAGTTTTCACGCTTGTTTGTGTGCACGTGTAGGTTTCTACGGTCTCTGACGCGCTCCCTGCCTCTATATATGACTTTAGCGTGGATCTTCTCGGTTGCGTTGATAGTCAAGGGTGTGGTTCAGGAGAAGGAGGCGCGTCTGAAGGAGACTGTGAGGATGATGGGATTGAAGGGATCCACCTATTGGCTGAGCTGGACCATCAGCAGCATGTTGCCCCTCGCTGTCAGCGCCGCACTCCTCACTGTCATTCTCAAGGTGATTAACGCTGATTCACTGCCATTCACAAACACTGCGGTACAGCGGATCCCAGATCTGATCTGGACTACACTGGATCAGAGAGCTTCCTCAGCTTTGCTCTGGTAGTGGTTCGTAAACATTTTAGCATGTCCTGCTGAAAAGATTAAAACCTCTCGGCTTAAAGGGAACCCTGGGTATTAAAACTTGTATAGCTTAATTATTTTTACCACAGCACAATTCAGAAAATAAAATACTGGTACCACAGCTACTGAAAGAGCTTACAGGTGGTGATGGATATAAGCGTAGGCTTAAAGGAGAAGTCCACTTCCAGAACAACAATTCACAAATAATTTACTCACCCGCTTGTCATCCAAGAAGTCTTTCCTTCTTCAGTCGTGAAGAAATTATGGTTTTTGAGGAAAGCATTTCAGGATTTTTCTCCATATAATGGACTTCATTGGTGCCCCGATTTTGAACTTCCAAAATGCTGTTTAATGCAGCTTCAAAGGGCTCTAAATGATCCCAGCCGAGGAAGAAGGGTCTTATCTAGCGAAACGATCTGTCATTTTTTTTTGAAAAATAAAATGTGTATACTTTTTAAGCACAAAAGCTCGTGTGGATGCGCGGCCACGATGCTACGAATTAGTGATGGGTCGTTCTTGAACGATTCGTACATTCGGTTCTGTACTGGAATTAGTTCACCTGTTTCGAGTCTTCGAGTTTTTCAAGTCGTTCGTTCACCTTATGGGGCTGTCACGTGATGAACAAACGACTCAAACCCGAAAACTTGTCAGATAAGAGGTGAGGTGAGCTAATCATAGACTAAAGACCCAGGTAAACAATGAATTAATCTTTTCTGTTTCTTATAGCATTACAGTTTTGTCTTGTTTGTAGTGTGATCAATGTTTTTGTAAGCAGTAGATCTGTTAGGGAAGTAACATGTAACATTTTAATTATATTTTGCTAACATGAACGAAATGACTCGGAAAAAAATTCGTTCATTTTGCTGAACGAGACTCAAATGTCCGAGGCGGTAAAATGATCCGAACTTCCCCTCACTACTACGAATCACATCTGAGTTCATCGTCTGTATACTCCGGCTCAAAAAGGTAGAGCATGGCGAAAAACTCCATCTTATTTTCTCCTACAACTTCAGAATCGTCTGACATCGTTGTACCTTTTTGTTTGTAAACAGCGTTTGACTTACTTGCACTTTCTTAGTCTTTGTGCATTTGCTTTGTGAACACTGGGTCTGTAGTTCCGCGTGACCTTTCGACGTGATTCAATAGTACGTAGTGTTGTGGACACGCATCCCAGAGCCTGTGCTACACCAGCTTTTGGGCTTAAAAAGTATACAAATGTTTATTTTCCGAAAAAAAAAATGATGTTTCACTAGATAAGACCCTTCTTCCTTGGCTGGGATCGTTTAGAGCCTTTTGAAGTTGCATTTAAACTACATTTTGGAAGTTCAAAATCGGGGCACCAGTGAAGTCCATTATATGGAGAAAAATCCTGAAATGCTTTCCTCAAAAACCATAATTTCTTCACGACTGAAGACAGAAAGACATGAACATCTTGGATGACAAGGGGGTGAGTAAATTATTTGTGATTTGTTGGAAATGGAGTTCTCCTTTAAACCAAATGCTGTACCATTGATTTTCCCCACAAAGAGTCTAAACACACCTGGATATCGGATGAAATCCGTGCTGAGAAACACCTCTTTAGTGGCTGTGGTGTCATGACAAGCTTTGGAAATTGCAAAACAAGCGTCGCCATGTTTACATCATTTGTAAGCTCTTGCAGTAGCTGTGGTCTACTAAAAGCTTATCAGGGCTAAAGTGGAGAGAACACATACACAGATCTTTAGGAAGTTTTATTTGTCCACAGACATCTTCCCATTCTGTTCTCCTCGTTTTAGTGCAATGAAGACTTACGTCGCTTCGCTTGTTCCCCTTTGACTGACTATTACAACCGCAAGCCACACAATGTGTCATCGTATCTGTATTTTATTTTCCAAGTCGTGTATTCCGCGTTGTGTTCCGCGTGTCACTGAATGTAACTGTTCTATGTAATCATAACAATGGTGCCCCCATAATCCAAAATATGTTTTAAACAATGTGGATTTTTAAAATAACATAAATATTTCATAGGTTTTCTACTACATATTTTAGTGAGATACATCATTTACCTTATATAAAGCCATACAAGTCTTAATATCCAGGGTTCTCTTTAAATTGCCTTTTAAATTTGTTTTTAAATAAGACGTAACAAGCTTTACTTGATCTTTAATCACCCACAAACTTCTGGAATTCTGCAATTTAATATGTTTTATTGGAATATGTTTTAATATTAAACACTTGGGACTCAAAAAGGTTGGGAAGCACCGCTATATACTGTTATATATAAAATAATAATAATAATAATAATAAATAAAAAAAAGATCACCAGCAATTACTTATATACTTTGACAGTTGTTCATAGAACCTGTATCTAAATATAGTAACAGCCAGAGGCATAATCAATAAACTGTAATAACCAAATGCATACTGATTATTCCTGCTTACTCGTTGTTAATGTAATGTATTGATTGCACAAAGTTCAATAGTCTTGATTGGCAGGAATGTAAGCATAAAAACTCAAGCCTAATGTACAGTGTAAAAATTGATAACCTTATAATAAAATATAACCTATTATAAATAAAAATAGTTTTGTTGGTATAACTTAATGTATTTAGGTTGATTCAATGATTATAAACAATACAATTTTTTCAGTATATGCAAATAAACTGTCAGTTTACATGCAGGTATCCAAAGGTTATTTGAAACCAGGAATATTCATTTTTCATACGTTTGACAGCAGATGTAGCATATGTAAGCAGATCAATTTAAAATGAGATCTTTTTTCTGCTATTACAAATATTTTCTTGTCCAGCTAGTATCCCAGCGCTCATTCGGAGTCTTATTCACCTATTTGGTCGTTCTCCACCAATCCATAGCAAAAAGACATACCAAAAGCTAATTACTTACATTTACCAACACATAATTGTGAGCTACGTCACTGAAGCAGTTTATCCTGAAATTAATGATCACAGTTATTTTATTTATTAATGTGTTAGTCAGCTAACGGTGAACCTGGAGTGTCAAAGCTGGAGTCGGATCAGATGGTGCAGTGTTTGTGAATGGGCAGTTTTGGTTGGGCTGTGAGGCTCTGTGTGGGTTCAAACACATGACAGATGAGCTTATATTCGGGCGCACACATGATTTATTAAGCTCAGCGTACCAGAGCCATGATGCCCACCGCTTATTCAATCACAGATCTGTCTTTTAATCAGCTCTCTCTCTCTCTATCTCTGCTCTTGACAGATGTAATCTCTTCTCTCAGACGAGTGGCTTTTCAATATGTTGTTGTGCTTTGTAATTATCAGGTTGTATTATTGATGCATCCATGGAAACTCAAATGCAACGTTCATTAGAGGGTGTGAAAAGCTTTCACGCCGTTACGGCCGAATGTCTTCGCCCCTCCGCGGACAAATCCATCATTTGTCCCAGCGACTGTTTGACAATACCAATGTTTGCTCCATCATTTTCTCTCCTCTTCTCTGTCTCTGTCTCTCAGTATGGAAAGGTTCTGCGATACAGCGACCCGTCTGTGATCTTTGTCTTCCTCCTGGTCTTCTGCGTGGCCACAGTCATGCAGTGCTTTTTCATCAGTGTGTTTTTCTCTCGGGCGAATCTGGCAGCCGCCTGTGGGGGCCTCATCTACTTCCTGCTCTACCTGCCTCATGTGCTTTGCTACGCCTGGAGGGACGTCCTGGGCTTTGGCGCCAAGATCGCTACGGTGAGACATTCAACACAGCTCTACACCAACCCGGAGGACACGTGTCCTGATACATTAAATCATGCTGAAAGCAGGAGCTCTAAAAAAGAAGTGTGCTTAAGTGTATTGAATGTGCACTTGTAGTGTACTTTGAATCTTAAAAAGTAAGTTCTTAAAAACAAATACAATACTGATGAAATGTAAGGCCACTTACAACATAAAAGAGACACTTTTATGACTATGTTTGTTAACACACTTAAGTACACTTTTAAAAAGTCACCTTTGTAATGTCAAAAGTTTGACATTGAAGTTTAAATCATCATGTTTTAATAATCTTTCGTTATATTTTCTTTTGTCGTGTTTGTGCTGACTAACATCCTAAAGCACATGTAAAGTACTTAAGTATCATTTTAACTGTAGTGTGTTATTCAGTATTACATTTTAAAAGTTATTTTAAATGCACTAATTTGCCATTTCTTCATTGCAAACGTTTAATTGCAAATATTTAAGTACACTTTAAACGTATTACCAAGGCAATAGAAGTAATTTATGACTTTTTAAAAAAAAATAAATTATGAAATTTATTTTCATTTAATTGCATTTAACATTCAATTTAGTGCTTGAAAACATCACATTCAGTTCACACTTATACAGTACACTTATGTAGGTACTCTTTCAAAAGTTTTTGCCAAAAAACATGAACAAGGAAGAGGAAAAAACTGGAACTTCGTCAAGAAATGATATACATGTTTTAACAGAAGATGCATTCAGTACATTCAGCAGTATTTTATATTTCAGAAATAAAATAACATACTTATATAAAAAGACATACTTATTTAAGCGAGTCAAAAACACTCTAAACACTCTAAAGTTCAGCTAATTGCATATAACATTAACTTAATCTATATTGCATTTTCATTTAATAGCAATTAAAAACAAAACATGACATTAAGTTCACACTTAAGTGTATCCTTAAGTATAATATTTCCACAATAACCACAATTTTTATGCTAATGTGTACATGTACGTTAGCAAAAAAAAGAAGAAGAATTGGCAAAGGATTTTTTCAGAATTTTCAGAAAATTTTTTGTCAAAATTAAAAAAAAAAAAGTGTTCTTAATTGCAGAAAAAAAGTGTTTGATAGTGACGTTCCTTAAAGTTACACGCAGATTTTTCAGACTTTTTAACACATTTACCTCAAAATGATGAGACCTATCTACTCACACTCACGTAACTATGAGAGACACAAGAATATTTCATAAATTATAAATGTGGGGGTGTGGTTAAAATCAGTCTCAGCCAATGGACTAAAATGGACTAACTGTTTTGCTAGTGACATAAAAATGCAGTTTCATAGTTCATAGTTTCATAATTTCATAAGTTTCATAATTTACAAAGAAAATATAAAATAAATAAATAATTGTATATTTTTTTAACAACTTTTTTTTTGCAAAATCAAAAATATATTTTTTAAGAACTGAATAAAATGCAAACAAAAAAAATCAATATCATTTTCATAAGTTGAATTATAAAATGGATAGTTCCGGTCCTTGATTCTGATTGGTTGAGCTGCGTTCTAAGCTGTCGTAAATTACTCTACAAACATACACCTTTGTTTACATCTGTGTGTTGCTCGGCAACCACTTTGTTGCAACCACAACCGTCTCTGAGGAAAAACATTGTTTGGCAGAAGAATAATGTTTGCTTTAGTATCATTAAACTTTATTGGCTCTGTTTTATTTTGCAAACCTTACTACCTTATAACCGTTTTATAAAAGCAATAAACCCTGTGAAGCCGTGGTTTACACTAAGCTTACTGATATGTTAAATATTATTGTGGGTTTCAATAGATAATAGAAGGATCACAGTAAACAATTAAGATTTGAATAATTAAATGCTTTTTAAATGTGTTTTTTGCTTGTGGAGCAGCAGTTTGCACCAACTCTGTAGAATGGCCCATATGCAACAAAGCCCAAGATCTGAACAGGATCATGAAACAAAAGAGAAGAAAAATGTATACTTCCTTTCCACAAGAATGTGCAGAGTAAGGAATGAGGAGAGGAGAGAAAAGAACGTGTTATTTAACCTGTGCGTTCATTTAATGCATCACTTACTCACACGGACTGAATGAAGTCCTCAGCTTTCTTACGCTACAAATCCACAGGATGAGATTCAGATCTCCTCCGCAGGAGCTCCTCCATTCATCTCCAGTGAGGATGTACATTAGTGTGAGAGAGAGCACGATAGCGATGACCCGCACCTGAAGAGAAGAGCGATGGACGGGCACTTTTGCCCTTTGAGAAAGAGAAAGACCAACTAAATGACTTGGAGCCGCACTTCCGTCATCGTGACCAATCAGAGTGACCTTTATCTCACGCGAGGAGATTCGCTCTATTCAGCAGTGTGTGGATGTCTTCCTCTTATCTCTCTCTCTCTGTGTGTGTGTGTGTGTGTGTGTGTGTGTGTGTGTGTGTGTGTGTGTGTGAGAGCGTCTTGGCATTCAGGCGCCGCTGTCTAGTTCAGATGAATGAGTCTGCAGGCCCATTAGTGTGAATCCTGCCCACACACACACACACACACACTCACTCACATACTATTTACTTTGAAATTGTGTATGGCGGTAATGCCGTTGTTTTGATCTCATATTCATACCTGCGTAAAAATGCACCAGGCATGAGAAGAATTTACATTTATATTAATAGCATGGATCAGGCGTGCGTCTGACCCCTTCTGTTTCCGTCCCAACAGAGCCTGCTGTCGTGTGTGGCGTTCGGCTACGGCTGCGAGAATTTCTCTCGTTATGAAGAGCAGGGCATCGGCATTCAGTGGAGCAACATCCGGCTCAGTCCGCAGGAGAACGACCGCTACTCCTTTGTCGTTTCCATCTTCATGATGCTGTTCGACGCGCTCATTTACTGGATTCTCACCTGGTACATCGAGAACGTCTTCCCGGGTATGACAGTCTGAAAACACACATACGCCTAGAAAACATACAACTACAGTTGTATATTAAAGATTTTGAAAAAATAACAGTAATATTATGAAATATTATTGCAATTTAAAATAACTGTTTTCTATGTGGTTAATTTTTTTTAAATGTAATGCATTCCTATGATGCAGAGCTGAAGTTTCAGAATCATTACCCATTTTTATTATTTTAAAAATATTTAGGGTCAGTAACTTTTTTTTTTTTCTGGGTTTTTCTGAACAAAGTCATATTTTCAAATTCATAATGACAGTCTTCATTGTCTTTTCAATTATTTTATTTTATTTTATTTTATTTTATTTTATTTTATTTTATTTTATTTTATTTTATATTGTTTTATGCATTTTGTGTTAACAGAAATTCCAAAAGAACATCCTTTACTTGAAATAGTTTTTTTTTTTTTTTTTCTTGTTGGTAAGAAACAAATTCATAATGACAGTCTTCATTGTCTTTTCAAGAAAATAAAGGGGGGGATGTTTTCAAATTCATAATGGCAGTCTTTGTCATTTCACAAATATTTATTTTCAGGATTTAGTGTTAATAGAAATTCCAAAAGAATGTAATTTACTTGAATTTTTTTGGTAAGAAACAAATACATATTTTTATTCAGTAAGGACGCATTTAATTGATCAGTCAAAGACATTTATAGTGTTACAAAATATCTCTATTTGAAATAAATGCTGTTCTTTTGAACTTTCTATTTATCTGCGAATCATGAAAAATAAAATGTATCATGATTTCCACAAAAATATTGATCAGCATTTCTACATTGCTAATAATCAGAAATGTTTCTTAATGATTTCTGAAGGATCATGTGACACTAAAGACTGGAGTAATGATGCTGAAAATTCAGCTGCGTATCACAGAAATAAATTACATTTCAACTTATATTCACATTGAAAACTGCTATTTGAAATTGTAATAATATTTCACAGTGTTACTGTTTTTACTGTATTTTTTTATCAAAAAAATAAATAAAAATGCAACCTTGGTGAGCAGAAGAGACTTCCTTCAAAAAGGTTAAAAAATATTACCAACCCCAAACTTCTGAACAGTAGTGTGCATTATTAAAAATAGTCTGGCTCATTTTAAAGACCAGAAGTGAATCACAGATGTAATCTAGTTCACACCAAGAGTAAAAGGAAGAAGCAATCCAGCCAACATTTCTGTGGTTTAATTTGAGATACCATCCATCTGATAATATGACTTACTGTAATGCAGCGATAAAGTGACAGTGTGATATAAGAATATACTTTAGTAGAATAATAATAATAGAGAAGTAAACGCTGCTGTAATGAAATCTTCACAGATACAGCACATTTGTACATTAATCACATTCACGTTTTGTCAAGTAGCTGCTTTTCATAGAACTTTTTTATTTTCCTGGTGTGAATCGGTTTTCAAGTCCTGACCATGAGAAATATTCACTTCCATTATGAATTTGTCGTTTTTGAGGTCGGATAATGGTATTAAAACCTTGATTAACATTATAAATGAAGTCGAATAAAATGCCACAGAAGTGTATATTCATGTGCAATGTATTTCTATAGCGCTTTTCACTGTACACAGTGTTTCTAAGCAGCTGTACAGAAAATCATGATGTGAATGTTAATAATTTCTTTAATCCTCATCCATTATTGCATTTAGCAGATTAGAGCTGGACGATAATGTAGTTACATTTCGCAGTGATTCAAGCAGCTGAGATTAGTTATATAGTATATATGTAAGTGAGCTGTATTTATGCAGATTGTTTGTGTTTCTCTTCAGGTCAATATGGCATCCCAAAACCGTGGTATTTTCCCTTCACGTCCTCGTATTGGTGCGGGACTCGAGTCGGATCTGATGCCGAACCCGACCTGCTTCATGAGCTGGAGAATCAGAAGGGTAAAAAACACACAAAAACACACAGCAGATCAAAACAGGTGATTCCCATCGACATCCAGCTGAATGAAGGTGTGTGCCGCAGGTTACCTGGAAAAACCTCCGCCTGGAATGAAGCCTGGAGTTTGTATCCGCAACCTGGTGAAGGTCTATAAGACGGGAAATAAACTGGCCGTGGACGGACTCAGTCTGGACTTCTATCAGGATCACATCACCTCCTTTTTAGGACACAACGGAGCCGGGAAAACCACCACCATGTGAGTTTTCACACACGCTTGCATGTGTTTCATACACCTTGAGCGATGGCCGTGGTGTGAACCCTTCAGTTTATCTGGCTGAAAGTTCAAACTGTTGTTTTTTACAACTTGAAATGTCAGCCTGGCTTATGGTTTTCACATTTTCTGTGAAGTTATAGATAGTTTGCATATTATAGCATTGTAAGTGTCTTATTGCTTGTCTATTTAAAAATCATTATTCAAATCACTTGCACTGGTAATGTAAGGTTGAAAGTTTTACAGTGTCATTTGATGCTACAATCCTTGTGCTCAAGATTGTGAAATTATAAAATGATAGATGGATAAAGTACTTAACACTGAAATTCTAAGCCAGATATGAAATTAGTGGCATAAGAAAGTACTTCTACAGTACATGTGAACGTTTTATGAACAGAGATCTGAAAAGCTGTTTTCATCTAAATATAAAATAAAATGGTAACACTTTACAATAAGGTGTCATTTGTTAACATTAGTTAATGTATTAACTAACAGTTGTTCATTGTTTTTTCATGTTAGTTTAGAGCGCATTAACTACTGTTAACAAACAACTTGTGATTTTAATAATGCAGTAGTAAATGCTGAGTATTGTTCATGTTACTAATGTAGTGAACTAATGAACCTTACTGTAAAGTGTTACCAATAAAATATAAATATTAAATGAAAAACTTTAACTATAAATACTTTGAAGTAATTTAAAATACTAATATTATGACAGAAAAATTTAATTAAAGCTAGTTAACCATGTTAGTTAAATTGCCCCTATTATGCGTTTTCAAATATGTCCTTTCATGCAGTGTGTCATGTAGCTGTATGTGAACATAAACTATCTGCAAAGTTGTGAAGCCGACAGTGCACGATACATAAAGTTATTGTCTATCAAAAAAAAGAGTCGACTCACATTTGCCTAAACGAGTCGTCAGGATTGCGAATCTTTTTCTGTTACGGGCACACGTCAGGAAGTAACACATTTGCATAATGCCCGCCCACATTCTACGTCGCGAACAACTTGTCCGCCCACAAACAGTGAAATTTCCATGTGGTTTACGTCACATGGAAATGTACACGTACATTATACAGAAGACGCTGTATCATACGCTGTGAGTAAAACTGTTTTATATTCACTTCCAAAAGATGAATCTACAAAGATTGTATTTTCTGGCGATCGTTCAAAATACGTGTACGTTATGTTGTGTAACAGCACTGCACGTCATGTTAACCATCACGCTTCTGTAGTTCTGTTGTACTGTTGTTGTAGTCGGACAATTTGCGATTGATGCAGCTTGACTGTCTGTCTGTCTCATTCGTTGGAGTAATGATAAAGGATGGTGCACGAATCGGCTTTCACACCGCATGTGGAACGCGCTGTGCTATGAAACCCATTCATTTCAATGCCTTCCGCCCTGCGAGGAGGATGGCTTGTTTCGGTCTCAGCCAAAGCGGACGCGCAGTGGAGCGCACACACCACGGACAAAGTTCAAATGAGTTGTTCAAATGAACATTTGCCGCTGCTCTGAAGGGCTGAACTGAACCCAGCGGCAGAGCAGCGCTTTCCGCGTTCGGTGCAAAGCCGCTATAATGCATTATACATTGCTGAAGTTTACAACATGGAGGTGTGCCTGGTTCGCTTACATAAGCAAATTGCGAGCACTTTCCACGGTAGTCCGTGCTAACTTATCGATCAGCCACTTCAGCCGTTTCATCCTCAGACTCTGGCTGGAATTGTTATGGTAAAATCGATGCCATCTTTTCTATGTATTGACAAGTATCAGGGCTGTCAGTCAGTTATGGCAGTGGGCGTTTCGTTTTCCGACACGCTGTACGCGGTAGACCAATCATGAAAGGACTGCACCATCTGACCAATCACAGCAGTGAGGGCTCACGGAAAGGAGGGGTTTAGAGAGACTGATTCTTCGAACTGCTTCGTACGAGTCGTTTACGAATCATTTAGAAATGGGGTAAAATTAAATCTATTTTTGGAGAAAACTGAAGTGTTTTTTGACCTTGCATACATGTAGACCTGTTTTAGGAGTCTCATGAAACAATATTAGCAACCTTTAAAATGGTATAATAGGGGCACTTTAACATAAACTAACAATGAACAATAGTCCTAAAGTATTAATTAGTCTTAGTTAATGTTGATTCCAACATTTATTAATGCATTATTAATGTTAATGTCTACTAATGTCTGTTAATGTTATTTAATAGACCTGAGGTAACATGGACTAACAGTAAATAGCTATATTTTTATCAAGTAACATTAACAAAAAATAGTAAATACTGTAACAAATGTACTGATCATTGTTAGTTAATGCTACTTAATGGATTAAACATAGTTGACAAATGGAAATAAGTTTTGATAACTTATTGTAAAGTTACCAAAACTTAATTAAAAATAAAATATATATATATAATTTTTATAAAAACCCAACTCGCAAATTCTCAAACTAAAATTAAAATGAAAACTGAAAATGTTATAGATGTTTTGCAGTTGATGTTTATATAAAGTTTAACTAGCCATCAAGCATTTTAGACTTAAAAATACCTCATCGCATTAGACGTAGTACAAATTAATAAAAAAGTGCAAATAAATAATGCTTCAGTTTTTCTCAAAACTAACTTTTCGGGGACTGTCACGCATGTCCCAGCAGAAAAACACAGATGTAGTTGAAGTTTTCAAGACTCTTGTCATTTCAATTTGAACAATACATTTGTTTTAAGTCTTGAAACCTTTTAAACTTCATTATGTCAGATTTTATTTTATTTTATTTTATTTTATTTTATTTTATTATTTTTTTTTATTTATTTTTTAATTACATTTTATTTTATTTTTTGCTATATATTGGTATAATGCAAAAATGCATACATTTTTAATTGTAGTTTGTGTTCAAATATGTTTTGGGACCCCTTTTTACAGTATATATTTTACACAAAAAAATGCTTTGATATAAATAATGCAAAGTAAACACGTCACAAGAGTCATGCAGGGTCTAAACATGAAATCTGCAATACATTAGGCATGATGTTGTTTACTTTCATATATTATTGTTCTTGTTTCACCAGGTCGATACTGACGGGTCTTTTCGCTCCCACCTCTGGTACGGCTTACATTAACGGCTACGACATCCGCACCGACATGGACACCATCAGGACTCACCTGGGAATGTGTCCACAACACAACGTCCTCTTCAACGAGTAAAAGCTCCTGCACAGACACAGAAAAAATGCAGTGTTTTGTTTGTTCACAGTCTCAGTACTGGCACGTCTGAACTCTGAAAAATCTCTCAACAAGGTCTGACAGCTAATAAAAGCCTCGTGAGATGAGTAACATTTCAACAGAAATGGTAGATGAGTGCAGTTCAGCTCCGGTCTTCTTGAGGAAGGCAAGAGTTCAACACAAAAGCGTCAAAATGTTCTTTCAAAACAAATACTCGAGTTCAACTCCAAAATGGTTTTACATGCAAAAAAGATTTCAGAGCTGCAGGCAATAACAGTTCAGTCCAATTCATTCTGGCAGACATCAGGGCTTTCAGGAGTGAATTCGAGCTCTGTTCCTGCACTGTCATACTACCAACATTAGCTCTCACCTGAACCGCCAAACCTGAGTTTACAGCCCTTTTCATTCCTCTGCGTTTATAATTGAGTGATAAAATGATCTCAAGTTCAATTTTACTCTACGACTGAAGCATTAATCTCTCACAATTCATACATATGCATGAGAAAAACAGGATATACATCATGCTTGACAAAGGATATTAGCTTGCTTCACGTGAATATGAATATTTATAGCCACTAACCTAAACCGCTTCACTATTACACAACTAATAACCTGTGATGTTATTGTTAAAAAAACTAATAAATATTAAGAATTATCCGTTAATTGAAATAAAGCTGACATAAAATACAAACAAAACTTAAGTTGGAAACCTTAAACTTTAAAAACTTTGAAAAAGTTGCTTTGACAACCTTAAATGATTTGGAATATCTGATTAAAATATTAAAAAAGAATAAATAAATACAGTACAAAAGAAAAAATAAAGAAGCTAAACAGAAAAAAAAAATGGTAACACTTCACAATAAAGTGTCATTTGATAACATTAGTTAATAAATTAACTAACATATATGACCAATGAACAATACATTTATTACAGTATTAATGTTATTTAATAAAAATACAGTTGTTCATTGTTTGTTCATGTTAGTTCGCAGTGCATTAACTAATGTTAGCAAACAAATTGTGGTTTTAGTAATGCATTAGTACATGCTAAAATTAACATTAACTAAGATTAATAAATGATGTAGAAGTATTGTGCGTTTGTAGTTAATGTTAACTAATGTAGTTAACTAATGTTAACTAACAAACCTTATTCTAAAGTGTTACCAAAAAAGTCAAAAGCTTAAAAAAATGACAAAAGCACATAAAATTAAAAGATGACAAAAATATTAATAATACTATAATAGTATATCAATAATACAAAAATAATTCTGAAATTAGCGAAATCAGTAAGAAAGTTACGAAAGTTAAAGAAGAAAGTTACTGTATACGTGAGTGTTTTATAAACAAATACCTGAAAACTCGTCTCATCTAAATATAAATTAAAATATAAATATTTAATTAAAAAAATTAAACTGACTTTAAAAAATTAAAAATGACAAATAAAAAAAAAAAAAAAAAACTTAAATTATTTGAAGTATAAAAATAGCTAAAATTAAAACTGAAATACAAAATAAAGCTAAATAGAAATATTAAAGACAGAAATTAAATAATAACAGAAATAAATGAATAAATAACAAATAAACGAATAGAAAAACTAAACAATAAAAACAAAAGTTACAAAAGCACATCAAATTTCAAAGTTTAAAATGAAAACAGAAAATATGAAAATAAATGCTACTGTAATTCAAAAATATTAATAAACACTAAAATAGCATCTAAATAATACTAAAATAACACCAAAATCAGTGGCATAAGAAAGTAATTGTAAACATGAGATTTTTTTATGACTACAAATTTTAGATTTGTGTAGAAGTATATGTGATATTTGTCTCATGTTCATGTTCTTGTCTGTGATTTGTTCATGTTTGTATGTTGTTTGTTTCAGTCTGACAGTGGAAGAGCACATTTATTTCTATGCACGTCTGAAGGGCCGCAGCTCTAAAGAGGTGAAGAAGGAGATTGATCAGATGATTAAAGACGTGGGTCTGCCTCACAAACGCAAAGACCTCGCCAAGAACCTCTCAGGTGAGTTTGCATCAGCAGCGTTCACGCTCTCTGTTCTTTCTGGCACACACTTTCTGTGGAGATTTGGCAACCGTCTGCCCTATGCGTGCAGGTGGGATGCAGAGGAAGCTGTCGGTCGCCATCGCGTTCGTAGGCGGATCCAATGTTGTGATTCTGGACGAGCCAACGGCAGGAGTCGATCCGTATGCGCGCAGAGGCATCTGGGAGCTGCTGCTCAAATACAAAAAGGGTGAGAGAAATGGGATTCAGGGATTGTTGCATTGAATCTTACAGGGTTTCCACGGGTCTTAAAAACATCTTAAAGAGTCTTAAATCACTTTTCCGTGAGTTGAGGCCTTGAAAAGGTCTTAAATCAGAGCAACAAGTCTTAAATTCATATGATCATGGCATTCATTTTCGTGAGGGATTGTTTCCTAGTGTGTTACTTTAAAGTGAAGCAAAAGTGTAATTTCTGTGCTACATGGCTTAGGTCGCTCAATATTCATTAAACAATACGCAGTAGATGGCGGTATGTGCTGCTTCATCTGTCATTCACCCGAAGATAATATGTCGTTTTGATTTTTTAGTAATAAAAATAATTTAGTTCAGTTAGAGAACAGACAACACGCATCACAGATCAGATTTCATTTATCATGTAAAGAGAGTGAGTCGGGCTGACTGACAAGAAGAGGGAGGTCAGAAAGACAAGACTATGGCGAAAGAGCTTCAAAACAAAATAACAAAATGCAAAAGCGGCTGTTTTATTTGGGATTTTGAAAAGCCTGTTGACTTTTGCCATTTATCTAAGGTGATAGTGTAAGTTTTATATTTATTTGGTTCCACGGTGTTTGCTGATTTTTATTCATTTAAACTGTGTAATTTTTTATTTTATTTTATATTACATCAGTGTATGCCGTGCTTCCAAGCTTTCTTATTCGTTTTGCTAATAAACGTTCTACATTTCTCATTTATTTGGTTACACAGTGTTTACTGATTTTCAGTTTTGTACACCTATTTAAACTTTGTGTAAGTTATTATTTTATATTAGGCATATAACATGGTGTATTATTATTTGTTTTGTTAATCAAATTTTGTTACGTTAATGCCACTAATTGAAAAGTGAAAGTAAAATGCGCATGATGCTTTTACAATCTACTTAAAACCGAAGGAAAGTGAGGGAAAACTCAAATGAACTAAAAACAAATGCTTGATGCCGAATTGCCACTAATTTGAAAGTGAAAGTAAAATGGGCATGGCGCTTTTACTGAAGGAAAGCGAGGAAAAGAGGGAAAACTTGAACTAAAAACAAACAATTGCTAATGCTGAATTGCTGCTAATTTGAAAGTGAAGGTAAAACCCCAACCATACTTGCTGGATTGTTTTCTCTTCGATTTTTTTTCCTTAAATTTTTCTTGAAAAAGTCTTAAATTTACCCTCATAAAACCTGCAGAAACCCTGTCTTACCAGCGAAACTTGGGGTCATGGGTTCAGTTCCCAAGTAATTGACGATATTAACAAAACAAATTCGTTGAAGTCTTTACACATGCTTGCATTTTCACTCATCTAAATGGAGAATGAGATACCGAATCTCACTCTAAACCACATGAGCTTTCGACGCCATCATGATTCTGCTGCAGAAATCTGGCAACCCTGTCCATCACAGTCCAGAGGACATGCTGATCAATGGTGTCGAAGGTTCTGCCGGGTCAGTAAAAGCAATGAGCCGGTCTGTATTCTGTCCCTGCGTCTGTCAGCGGTGGAGCGATGGTTTCTAAAGGTGCGCTGTAGGATGTATGGGGTTAAAGCGCTGGAGCAGAACATCATGACTCTCTCAGCAGCTTGTCTGAGATGCCACAACTGTTTCTGCCCGTCACGCTTTCTCTTATGGATTGTGACAGTGCTCTTTCCTGTTTTTGAGCAGTGATTTGTATCCACATACTGTAAAGGTGGAGACCGTGTACAAAGATCCTCAAGCCTGCACTCTTGTCATTCTTATACTGCTGCTGGAGCACCAGCGAGAGTTCAGCTCTGAACTGCTCCAGCAAACTTACCTGAAAGAGTCTAGTGATCCTGTAGACCTTGATTAGCTGGTTCAGGTGTGTTTAATTAGAGTTGAACTAAACTCTGCAGGACATTGGTTCTCCAAGACCGAGTTTAGAGACCCCTGCTCTGCAGGATCACAGATAACAAGGAATGTTGTTATGAACATTGTGAACAATTGTTCTTCCAGTAGTTAACAGAATGTTTATTCTGATCTACCTGGACTTCACTAATGTTAAATGTTGGTAACTAATCAGAAAATGTTAGCACAGAAACATTATTTATACATTGTTCATGGAATGTTAGATTTCTGAAAAGGTTCGGTTGGAATCTAATTTAATTTAAATGTTACTGCTTGTTTTAGAACATTCAGAGAACATTCAAAAATAATAATATATTCTTAGAACATATTTTTCTTAGCTGTGGAGTTATCTGCTCTTTAATAATGTTCTCCAAATATTAGCACAAAAAAGTACAGTAGTCAACATTTGAAGTGGATCAAAACCTTTCACCTAAGTTGCCTGAAAACCAAAACAACACCCGTTCTTGTCTTAGGACAACTTTGATGATTTTTTTTTTTTTTTTTGGTTCACTTCAAATGTTGACTACTGCATTTATACATCGTTTGTGGAACTTTTTTAAAAAAATGTTGCATTTGAACATTCATCTAACATTTTTTTAAATACTACTAATTCTTTCAGAATATTCAGACAACATTCAAAAGTGACATTCCCTTAATGTTTGCATAATTGTTACAACTGTCTAGGGGTCAGCTGTAACAGGAAAGGGTGGGTCTCAATACCAGAGAGATATTGAATAACAAAAAAAATTATTTACAAATAAGGGTTCAGCTTTGGGGGCAGACAAGGCCAAAATAACAAACAAAAAAATTCTATTTCTGAGCACTGTACACTTCCTAAATCAAAAAGAAGAAAACAAAAATAGAGTTTCAGCTTACCTGACTCCCTAAACCAAAAAAAAAAAAATAATAATAATAATAATAATAAGCATTTCTAAAACATTAAAAAAAAATGAAATTTTGAATATTCATAACTTATTGGGAATGCTAGCAAAACATTTTTACAATGTTCTTTAGTAATTTTCTCAAAACCTTATTAAACATTAACAAAAATGTTATTTATACATCATTCATAGATAGGGTTGGGTGTCAAGAACCAGTTACATTTTAAAACCGGGTTTCCGATAAGACACATGCATTTCAGTTCCAGTTCCACTTAGTGGTCCCGGTGAGGGTTCCCGGCCTGAGTCCGTTCTCAAACCATTCTGTGCATTTCCACTACAGAAAAGGTAATTCCGGTCGGGATTTGACTTCTCTTTGACATTTACCACCCAATATGCACATACAGGAGTCAACATTTGAAGTGGATCAGAAAAGTTCATCAAAGTTGTCCTAAGACAAGAACAGGAATTGTTTTGGTTTTGGGACAACTTTGATGAAAGGTTTTGATCCACATCAAATGTTGACTACTGTAGATACATCAGTATATCATCATAAACACAGCCGTTTTTGTTGAAAGTGAAAGTAAATAGATGAGAAAGAAAACACACATGTAACAATATTTTTAGATCTGCATGCATTCGGTGTTAAAGAGACAGCAGCCTAATAAACGTGCTGCCCTGTCATTAATGTTAATCCAAGAACAAAAAATCGTTCACTGATCTTGACTGAATGTCTTTCGTAACATTAATGAGGATTAATCTATATTTTATTTATGAAAAGAAAACTATGCAGTGTTTTGAAACTTTTGATTTAAAGTTCAGTACCTGCAATTTGCTGATCAGTTGTATTTATTTATGCTTTTGCTAATTTATTTGCTTGTTTCTATTACTTGTCTTTAACAATTTAATGTTTGAAATTTATATTAGTCTAGTTGTTTCTGATGTTGTGTGTTTTTTTTTTTTGTTAAAACTATAGTCAAAAGTTCCTCTTAGGCCTAATTTTTGCTCATGTTTTTTAGCTGCTACAGAAAGCTTTGTAAAAATACAGAATAAAAAAGTTTGACTTAATTTTTTAATTGACTTTTTTATGTTATTGGAATCGAAACTAGGAATCATTAAGAATCGGACACGATACTCAGAATCGGAATTGATAAAATTCAAACGATACCCAACCCAATTCATAGAACATTTTATTTCTGAAACGTTTTAGTTGGACCTTCATCTTTGAACATTTTACCGGTTGTTTTACAATGTTCAAAGAGAATTCAAAAGTAACATTCAGGCCCTGTTTACACTAGTGCGTTTTTGTTTCAAAACAGCATTTTAAAATGACAACGATCCTCGTCTACACTAGCGTTTTCACTGCGTTTCAGAAACGATCTCCGTCCACACTAGACACCCAAAAACGCACATCACAAGACCATTTGTAATGAGCCTGATGTTGTTGTTTACAAGGTCATCAAGGGTATGCACAGCGAATGTGAGCTGTCGGCCCATCCTTTTCAAAAGTCTCCGTTTTGGTCTGTTTACACTAAAACGCAACCCCAGAGTTTTCAAACTAATTCGAGGTCTGAAGCATTTTTGAACGTCTCAGTTTTTGAGGGTCGAAAACGCAGGTGTAGCAAACCGTAGCAAAAGTTATGTGTTTTAAAATGAAAATGCAGTAGTGTGAACATAGCCTCACATAACATTTGTAAAATTATAAAATGGAATGTTCTCTTCACGCAACCAAAGAAAAAAAAAAAAAACATTAAAAAAACCTGGATGATTGGAATGTTCAAAGAACAATCACATGTAACATTTTCATACTTAATAGGAGAAGTCCACTTCCAGAACAAAAATGTACAGATAATGTACTCACCCCCTTGTCATCCAAGATGTTCATGTCTTTCTTCAGTTGTAAAGAAATTATGTTTTTTGAGGAAAATATTTCAGGATTTTTCTCCGTATATTGGACTGATATGGCGCCCCGATTTTGAACTTCCAAAAGGCAGTTTAGATGCAGCTTCAAAAGATCCCATATGCAGATGTAAACGATCCCAGCCGAGGAAGAAGGGTCTTATCTAGCGGAACAATTGGTTATTTTCATTAAAAAAATACAATTTAAATACTTTTTAATCTCAAACGCTCATCTTGTCTTGCTCTGCCTGAACTCTGTGTATTCTGGCTCAAGACAGTTAGGGTATGTCAAAAAACTCCAATCATATTTTCTCCCTCAACTTTAAAAATCATTTCAAAATCATCCTACATCACTTCAAAAGTACCGACCCAGTCTTTGCAAAGTGAACATGCAAAGAAGATCAAACCCCCTTAACAAAAAAGGTAAAACAGCGATATAAGATGATTTCGAAGTTGAGGGAGAACATGAGATGGGAGTTTTTCGACATACACTAACTGTCACGAACCGGAAAAAAAACAGAGTTCAGGCAGAGTGAGACAAGACGAGCGTTTGACATTAAAAAGTATATAAATTGTATTAACTGATCGTTTCACTAGATAAGTGAAGGACTTCTTCCTCGGCTGGGATCATTTACAGCCGCATTTGGGATCATTTGAAGCCGCATTTAAACTGCATTTTGGAAGCAAAATTGGGGCACCATATCAGTCCATTATTTGGAGAAAAATGCAGGAATGTTTTCCTCAAAAAACGTAATTTCTTTACGACTGAAGTAAGAAAGACATGAACATCTTGGATGACATGGGGGTGAGGACATTATCTGCAAATTTTTGTTCTGGAAGTGGACTTCTCCTTTAACAGGAGCGTTAGCAAACATTCTTAGAACATATACAGTATTCTTAAATATTCTTACTCAAACCCATTGTTTCAGAGTTCGACTTCTGGACTGATCTATAAGTGCTCAGACTTTCAGTGGTGAGATACTGTTATGATTACAGTGAGGGTCTAATAGCAGAATGCAGTGATACGTGATAGTGGCAAGAATTAACATTTTTGAGACGCTTTATAGGTGTTTTATGGTGTGTGGTCGTGCAGCGGTTTCCATCTGAGTTCTTACTTAAATTGGAACATAAAGTTCACATTATAGGCTCAGTAATTACTAGTTAGTTTGTAACAAGTTTGTAGTTTGTAGCTTTAGTTATTAGCTCATTAGCTATCTGTAAAGTAATGCACAATTGCATGAAATTGTTTACATTCAGTGATCCAATTGCAACCTTATGTGAGCAGACGTTGTGATGAAATGCCATGAATAAGAGTTTCAATTTGCCTCACATACTGGTAAAAAATTAGTTTCCTCTCAAAATATCATACTTTATCAATAATTAACATAATAGATATTTTTATGCAATTGGCATTTAGAAACAGTTTAAAATTAATGCAGAGCAATAAAAAAAGACATTGCATTATTATTTATTGTCATGAAATGTCAATATATTATCACCTAGCTCATTTGCTAAATGTGACTATAAAGCGTGAAGACAAGGTTACTACAGAGGATATATGATTTTATAAAACTAGCATTATGATTTTCTGTAAAGCAGCTAGGTGTGTTGTGAAAGACACTATACAAATAAATTAGATTTATTGGACTTGATTGATTAATTTGACATGCAGATGGATGATGCACACAGACGCGCTGTTTAGATCTGCTTCGTGTTGAAGAGCCTCTATCAAGTCATTTGTTCACATAATGCTCTCTCTCTCTTAAAATATAAACAAGTGTAAATGTCAGCAAATGTCTGAAGGATTGAGCCTGTCAAATTCAGTGCACTTCAGTCAATCTGCTATTTTACTATGCTCTTCATTTTATTATTGTTTTTCTGGTATTGAAGTTAGTATTTTTTCTGTTAGGTGGCTTAAAGCACTGTTTATTTCCTTTGTTTCTTTGTTTTGTTGTATTCATTTATCTGGTTGTTTGTAATTAGTTTCTTACTTCGCTTACGTCGGGTGCTGAGATGTCACTGTAAACCTCTCCTCCTCTCTCAGTGCAAGCTTGTTAAATCAGTAATAAAAATATTACACGTTCAATTTATAATTATTGTCAATACTAATAAGTCCTGCAGTCCTCCAGAGACCGAACTCGCATATTCAGCCCGTTTCAGCTGGATCGCGTGTGTAATTAGAGAGCGGCTGATGATTATTTGATTAGTGCAGCCGATTATTGTCTGATTAATAATTTAGGAAAATGAAATGATGTGTACTAGTGCATTTAATTGGGCTGAGAGTGGCCTTTTGTCACACACACAAATTAGATAAGGAGTTTTTGGCATTTGCTGTGTGATTTATAGTGTTTACATCCACAGGTGGGGAATAGCAGACTGACATTCCCTTGTCCTTATCAGGGCTTCATTTATTTGATCAAAAATACAGTAAAAATGGTAAAATTGTGAAATATTATTATAATTTAAAACAGCTGTTTTCTAAGTAGATATGGGTCATTCCACGATTTAATGTATCAAATAAATTTAAAACATCAAATAAATGTGCAATTTATAAAACATAAAAATACTGTGTATGCTTTGAGCAGTATTACATAAAAAGTCAATTAAAAATTATTTTAAATCATTTAAATAGCATTTATACTGGTAAGGGTAAGGTTTTTGGCCTGTCCCTCAATGTGATTTGTCTTTTTCTGCAGGACTTTTAATTTGTAAAATGAAGGCAAAATTATATAAAAATCACGTTTACATATTGTTCTAAATATAGTCTTATTGTTAAGCAATGTTTTTGGCATAAGTATGATTTTTTTTCTATAAAATTGAAATAATTTTATTGGTATCCCCTGATTTCATGTCAGCCCTGTTACCCACATCAAAAAAAAAAAAAAAAAAAAAAAAAAAAAAAAATTCTAGGAGTTTACATCATCACTCAAACAGGATTCCAACACTTAAAACACAAACATGTTTATCTCACTCCTCTGTAATATTTTAGTTTTGATTTATGAGGTTTGACTGAGGGAGGGACATCATGCAGTGTCAATCCTGTTACCATTTTTAAAATGTAAAACTAAACAATTATTTCTTACAATTAATATAATCAATATCTACAGGTAAAATCCTTTCGAAGTATATGATATTTTTTTTTTTTTTGAACATGACTATTAGCTAGCAATTAGTACATTTGTTTGAAATCGTCAAACCTGTTACTTTTTAAAGTAAGAGGTTTTGACGTGGGTAACAGGGGTAACATTGATTAGGTTTGACCCTGTTTTTAAAGAATGTCTGTGTAATATTCAAACATTTTAAAGGTCAGCCTCGGTATATTATTGAGCTAATGTTTGTATAATTCGGTGGCATATGAGTTCTAATTAAACTACAGTATCTAGTAACACTTGTGTCGGTAACAGGGTTGACAAAAATACCAAAACATGAGGTAGAAAAATAGTCATCAAACAATAAATTACATAGCCTGAGATGGCACAGTACAATTTCTTGTCATTTTATGGTGTCTTCATTTCATGGATATTAAAAAATGCTTTAATGCAACATTTTTTAAAACTTTAACTATTGAATTAGTCCCACAGAAGTTGAACTTTTTAAAACTTGTTTTTTTGTTTTGTTTTTTTTTTTTTGTTGTTGTTTGTTTGTTACGTTCTGTTTTTTGCTTTTTTCCTCATAGTTTGTGTGTATTGAGCCACTTTGGCCTTGTTTGATGAATGGCTGTTCCATCATACAAAGCAACACAAATCAAAGCAGTCGTTTCTCTTTATATTTCTTCTTTTCTCTTTCGATCTATTCGTCTGTCCGTGGCTCTCTAGTGCTGTTTATTGTCTAGAGCTGAATGTCACACTCAATGAGTGTGTTGACACACATCCATCTGACTAAACTTATTTTAGTAGTAGTATTTTTATTTTTTTTTATTTTTTTTTGTCTTGTTTTCCAGTACAAATATCTAAACATCCATAAATCAAGATATGTTTACTTGAGATGCAAATTGAACATATAAAGTCTTGTTTTCTGAGAAATTACACAAAGTTTAGTGAGCTTATCCTTAAAATAAGGAAAACATCTGTCAATACCCTAGTAAAAAATAAGTACACTAATTTTTTTTTTAAAATACATTTATTTCATGCTAAGTAGACTACAAATATATTTACATATTGTGTACTTAATAAAAATACTCTGCAGTTGTACTTTTAGTATACAAAACTGGCATATCTGCATAGTCTGCTAAATTGGAACAACTAATTTGGCACTAAATACACTTAAATTGAGCAGAAGTAGTGCTGAAGTCCAGCTAAAGATATACTTAAATACATTTGATTGTGCTAAAGTGGAACTATTGCAAGTATAATTCAGATGCACTTTAAATATTTTGCATTTAAAGGCCAATTTTATTTGAAGATCATACAGTCCTAATCAATAGTGGCATTGAAACATATTTTAGGCTTAATATTGAGAAATGTGCATTGTGCACAAGTAGTACTCCAAATAAAATTTAATTACAATTTTTAAGTCTCGAGCGATATATCCGTAAATATGTTAGACTTGAACTATACTTAGTATAAAATAAATGCATTTTAAATTTATTACTTTTTTACTAGGGTAGGGAATGAAAATTTGTTTTCCTTCTGAAATAATTTGATTTTTTATTTTTTTTTTTTTCTGTTTTAATTAAACTTGCTTCATTTTGACCAATTTCTCATGAAACACAGCTTTGTATTTTATGGCATTTTGCTTCTCAAATAATCTTCAGACATTTGCACTGTACTGTTAAAAAAAAAAAAAAAAAAAAAAAAAAACGTGTTGAGTCCGCTTAAAATAATTTGTTACCCTGCTGCCTTAAATTTTTAAGTTCAGTCAACTCAAATAAAACTTGAAATGTTAAGTGGCATTTAATGTTTTTAATAACATGTTAATGTTTTTTTTTGTTTGTTTTTTTCTAAGTTGACTTGAGTTGGTTTGTTAAACTTAAAAGCTGGGGAAGTTACCTAGCTGCCTTAAAATTTTAAGTTGAATCAACTCAAATGTCTAAATTGACTAGTTAACTAAACTTTTTGAGTTGGCTGAAATTAAAATTTTAAAGGCGGCCAGGTAACGAATTATTTTAAGTTGACTCAACACGTTTTTTTACAGTGTGGAAGAACATCACTTTTCTGCAGTGTGATCGGGAAATAAAGTAAGCCATTTCCATATTTCAGTCGAGCAGAGATCTTCAAGCTATTTTTGTAAAGTGAATTAAAATGTAATAGAGTTGATCTGTTGTGTTTTCAAATTTTAAAGCACTGCTAATACATTTACATTTAGAGGCCATATAGACATATTTTGTTCCATTTAATTACGTTTTCTTGCAGAAACCCTGTACATACAGCTCTCCAACAAAGAGTTAAACACATTTTCCATTTCAAAGGTTGTAGTTTTTCTAGTCATCAGTCACCAATTGTGTCCAGATCGTTGCTTTACAGCGTCCGACATCAGCGTCTCTCAATATAAACACAAGTTTCTCTGGCAGGTTTCGCGTCTGCCTTTGGGAAGCGCAGATGCATGATATTTCATGATATTTCTGCTCTCGGCAAGTCAAAGGACAGACGCCTTGAACTCCCACTGCCTCGTCACAGAGGCAGAGCAGAAATAATGCCGGCGCTGAACCCCGCGGGTGTCTGGCTTCGGCGGGAGCTCCGGCGAATACAAAACACGGGAAACTTTTCTATACAGGCAGCAAAAGAGTGAGATATAAAAGCGCCTATATATAGAGCGTGCTGTTTTCCAGTGCACCTGCACTTCAAACGCGTCCTATCCCATTCAAATGAGCACGAGTCCTTCAGAAATCCATGCTCGCTGCTGAACTTTGATGGGTTTGGCGCGCCCACGAGCGCTGAACGTGTGTTTGTTTGATGTCTGTGTCTCTTGCAGGTCGTACCATCATTCTGTCTACGCATCACATGGATGAAGCGGATATTCTGGGCGACCGTATCGCCATCATCTCGCACGGCCGCGTCTGCTGCTGCGGCTCCTCGCTCTTCCTCAAGAAAACGTACGGTAGAGGTTATTACCTGACGATCGCACGGGCCAATCAGGATCGAGTCACAGGACGAGTCCCATCAATTAAAGAGGTAAACTGGCCCTGACAGCACTCGAAAATCAGTCAAACTTTGGACAGGCCTACACTGGGGAAAAAAAGTACAATTGCTAGTTTGCAAATAATTAAAAAGAAGTGGCAAGTAACACACATGACATTTTTGATTCATAGTAATGCTGAAATCGTTTTTTTGTAAAACATACTGGTGTAATTGATGGTAAAACCATTTGTTAACTTATGAAAGAATTTTTTGTGGGTTTTTTTTGTGCGTTTTTTTTTTTTTTTTTTACTTTTGGTCCAAAACAAATAAATAAATACAAAAAAAATAATAATAATTAAAAATAAAAATAATAATAATAATAATAATAATAATAATAATAATAAATACATAAACAAATAGAAATCAGTCTTTTAGTATAATTTTTATTGAAGTATTTATTGATATTTTGAATTAGCTTTATAACTTCTCATAGCTTATTTCTATAATTTAAATTTTCATTTAAATTTTTTAGTGATTTGTTTATGTATATTTGCTTTCAGAAAATATATATCTTATTTTATTTACGTTGTAACATTTATAATCTTTTTAATCATTTCTAAAGTTTTTCATCTGATTTATATTTTATTTTATTATTTGTAAAACATACTTGGGTAATTGGTATTAAAATATTTTTTTTTAAACTTATGAAAGAATTTTTTACAGTGTACTCATTGCATTTTAGTATGTTTTTACACAAGTTTAATTAAAACTAATTAAATAACTACTTGAGGTACATGGTTTTCTTTAAGTTTTGTTTTCTGATGTACACCTTCCACTATTTTTTTTTTTTTTTTTTTTACTTTTGGTTCTAAAAATAAAATTAAATAAAATAAAACACAAAAAATAAAAATAAGTGTTTTAGTATGTTTTTTTTCATTCCAGTATTAATTGATATTTTGAATTAGCTTTATTTGTATAGTTTATCATATACTTATGTTTCTTATTTTTAATCTGACATTTTATAGTTTATTTTATTTTATTTTAGCTATTAATTAACAAAAATGATTTTTTTGTTTTTAGTTTGTTAACAATAACAATACTAATAATATTTACCACAAAGGTGCCCAAACTTATTATGAAGGGCCAAAAATCAAACTTCATTGAAGGTCATAGGCCTAGTATTGCATCATATCCAAATTGTTTGTTCGTTGTACAAAATATATTGTATTAAATATGTAATTTGTTAAAACACATTCACTTATTTTTAGTACATTTAAATTTTTTGAGTACATTTATTTATTTATTTATTTATTAAAAATAAATAAATAAAATACAGTCGAAACGAAGATATGAAATGAAGATATTCTTAATACCACTTTTTTGGGCCCTGATTTGAGCCTTTCTTATTTACCATATTAAATACACAATTAATACACTTCAAAGGAGATTCTAGAGTTTTCCTGGAGTGTTTTACCTTGTAAACAGTCAAAAACAGTCAAACAACAAAACACTGTTAGCTAAAAATGACAGAAAAAATAACATAGTTATGTCCTATCCCTACTAGCAACCAACCACATTGTGGTGGTGAGTTTAACACATCTTTAGAAAATGTTTTTAATTTAGCATTCCATATTTCTTTGTGTTTGTGTCCAACAGTGTGATAAAAACAGCATTGATGAGGGAATTTGCAGTGACAGCATCAGCAGTCTGGACCCGCCAGGTTTGCAGCTCACACACTCTCTAATAAACACACACGGTGTCTTTGTGCGTCTGTATAAAAGTATTTTCATGTTCTTCCTGATCAGACGCAGCGGATCTGAGTCGACTGGTGCGGCGGCAGGTGCCAGAGGCCGAGTTTCTGGAGGTCGTAGGTCAAGAGCTGGTGTACGTGCTGCCGTATACGGGCGCCACAAACGGCAGCTTCGCATCCCTTTTTAAAGAGTTGGATCTGGAGAAAAGCGCTCTGGGTGTCACCAGCTACGGGATATCAGACACAAGCCTGGAGGAGGTACACGTACGGGTCACGTCGGTGACAATTACACTTGTGATCCGTTTCGTTTCTACCACTTTACACTAATGCATCAGTTTGCATTTCACATTTGGCTTTGATCAGCAAATGCATGGCTGCAGATGTTTAGCTCTGGATCAATGCATCACGCAAACTATTGATTTAGCATAATCAAACATTCATGAGACAAGCCGTCAGGTTTCCCATCTCTCTATTTTACTGTAAACACATCAATTGCATGTTATTTTTAGTTTCAGTCAATTCATCAACTAGCTGTTATCAAATAGACCAGCAAACCGGTCTGTTTAATTGAATTTATTTAGGAATTTAAAGAAAATCCCAGTTTTGTTTTAATTCTCAATGCCACAGATGCAGAAAATAATTTTCATATATATATAAAATTTAAAGTTTTCAAAAAAAATAATTGGGCTGGGATAAATATTAAAGTTTAACATTAAAAGCAACTTATGCTCAACAAGGCTTCATTTACAGTAATTTTACAGTAAAAACTGTAAAATTGTGAAATATTATTACAATTTAAAATAAGTGTTTGAATATGAATAAATTGTAAAGTAAAATGTATTCCTGTAATGCAATGCTGAATTTCAGCATCATTACTCCAGTCTTCAGTGTCACTTCCGAAATCATTTTAATATGCTGATTTGCTGATTTGCTGATCAAGAAACATTTCTGATTATTATCAGTGTTGATTTTTTTTTTTTATAGTTTGTTAATAATAACAAAATTTTTAGGATTCTAAAAGCCTATTTTTAAAAAAAAATAGAAATAGTTTGTAACATTATATTTTAGAATTTATTTATTGAATTTATTGATCAATCATCCTTGCCTTTTCTTAAAAAGTAAATAAAATCTTACTGACCTTTTTTTTTGTAGTGAAATTGTAACTTTTCCAGATGAAGCTGTGAAGTAACGAAACTTCCTGGTGTTTAATTTCACAGATCTTTCTGAAAGTGGCTGAAGACACAGGTGTTGATGTGGAATCCCATGGTAACATTCTCTATATTAATATTCATTCAATTTTACACTTTAATATACAGTATCACCATCTCCAACAAGTTTATAAGATACTTGAAAAACCACATGACTTAAGTTATTGATATGAAGTGTCATTTTAAAAGGATTATTTCTCTCTTTAATAATAATAATAATAATAAATGATGTAATTGTTTCTCTTTTTACCAGTCTTATTTTAGGCCATTTTAGTGTCCCTTTCTTTAACTCTTGCTGCATCTGTGTTAATGTCCTCTATTATTATACCACATATTAAATAAGCACCAGTTAAATTAGCCACCAGAATTATTCCTTAAGAAACACATAGTGACAGTTTCATAAAACAGCTGAAATGTGCCACTCAGGCTGTTCAAATCAGACTGAAAGGATCAGGGATCTTTTTAAAATAACCTTAAACCTTTCATTTTTAACTGTGGGATCCTTTAGAAGGATATTCAGTGTATTTAAGGGCCTTACGGTTTGTCTGATAAGAACGGGCGACTCAAATAAGAGTTGAGATGAAGTGTTGCTATTGTACTCTCCTGTCTCACCTCAGAGTGTGTGTGATTGTGTGTATATGTGTGTTAATGTTCCCGCAGATAAGAACAGACCAGATGAATAAGCTAAAAGTATCACACTCCTCCAGAATAACCTCTGCTGTTTGTGTGTGTGTGTGTGTGTTAATGTCTCACAGATAAGAAAAAAGCTCTTGAACAAAAGCGCAGAAGCAGCTCAAGGATATCAGGAATACACAGTATCAGCTCAGCACTGGAAAGCAAAGATGCAAACGCTGTGAAAAATGGTACGATCAAACGTAAACTGACACATATATCCGCTACACGCTTATATGTGTATGGAAATAAACATACTGGCTCATTCTTTTACAAACCGATCTTTTGAAAAATTCAGCTGATACTGGGAAAATAATGGCTTTGTATCATATCACCGCTCTGTATTTCTCCTCTTTGTTTTGAAACAGATGCGAAGGTTAGATTCACTAGTCGTGTGGAGGGTAAGTCAAAGTTCTTCCATGTTTACGTCACTAAACGTAATAGTAGGCCAGCTGTAAGAGTGAGCTACTGTAGCTGTAGTTATAAGGCATCTTTAATAATTAAGGTTACTGTAATACTGAAGTGGCTCTAAAAAAATTAGTTATCTGTAACTACAGTTGTGCGGTTTAATGGTGTTGTGGTACTGTAGCTTCAGACTAAGGTTAAGGTAGCTATAAGTGTGAGGTGACTGTAACAGTGAGGTACTGTAACAGTGTGGTAGCTAAAATAATTGAGGTAGTGAATCGTCTGTAACAGAACGGTGGCTGTAACAGTGTTACAGGTAGTTGTAATAGTTAAGATAAATGTAATAGTGATGTAGATGTAATAGAGAGGTGGCTGTAACAGTGAGGCGGCTATAACAGAGATGAGTGTAACAGTGAGTTAACTGTAACAGAACGGTGGCTATGACAGTGTGCTCTGTAATAGTTGAGTCAGCTGTAATGTTAAAGGTGACTGCAAGAGCAAGGTAGCTAACAAAGAGGTGGCTGTAACATTGTTACAGATAGCTGTATTAGTTAATAAATGTAATAGTGAGTTAGCTGTAATAGAGAGGTGGCTGTAACAAAGAGGCGGCTGTAACAGATGTGGCTGTAACATTGAGGTGGCTGCAACTGATAGGTAGGTGTAACAGTGAATCAACTGTAACAGAAAGGTGGCTATAACACTGTGCTCTGTAATAGTTAAGTCAGCTGTAATGGTAAAGGTAACTGCAAGAGTGAGGTAGCTAACAAAGAGGTGGCTGTAACAGCGTTACAGGTAGCTGTATTAGTTAAGATAAATGTAATAGTGAGTTAGCTGTAATAGAGAGGTGGCTGTAACAAAGAGGCGGCTGTAACAGATGTGGCTGTAACATTGAGGTGGCTGCAACTGATAGGTAGGTGTAACAGTGAATCAACTGTAATGGTGAATGGTAAAGGTGACTGCAAGAGTGAGGTAGCTAACAAAGAGGTGGCTGTAACAGTGTTACAGGTAGCTGTATTAGTTAAGATAAATATAACAGTGAGGCGGCTTTAACAGAGATGGCTGTAACAGTAAAGCAGCTGTAATGGTGAGGTGGCTGTAACAAAGAAATGGTTGTAACAGTGTTACAGGTAGCTGTAATAGTCAAGATAAATGTAATAGTGAGGCAGCTGTAACAGAAAGGTGGCTGTAACAGCATTGCAGGTAGCTGTAATAGTTAGGATAAATGTAATAGTGAGTTAGCTGTAACAGAGAGGTGGCTGTAACAGTGTTACAGGTAGCTGTATTAGTTAAGATAAATATAACAATGAGGCGGCTTTAATAGAGATGGCTGTAACAGTAAAGCAGCTGTAATGGTGAGGTAGCTGTAACAAAGAAGTGGTTGTAACAGTGTTACAGGTAGGTAGGTAGGTGTAACATCATCTGAATCATCTGTAACAGAAAGGTGGCTGCAACAGTTGAGTCAGCTGTAATAGTAAATGGTAAAGGTGGCTGCAAGAGTGAGGTAGCTAGAGGTGGCTGTAACAGTGTTACAGGTAGTTATTAGTTTTATATTAGTTAAGATAAATGTAACAGTGAGGCGGCTTTAACAGAGATGGCTGTAACAGTGAAGCAGCTGTAACGGTGAGGTAGCTAACAATGAGGTGCCTTTAACAGTGTTACAGGTAGCTGTATTAGTTAAGATAAATGTAACAATGAGGTGGCTGTAACAGAGAGGTGGGTGTAACAGTGTTACAGGTAGCTGTAATTGTTAAGATAAAAGTAATAGTAAGGTTGAGTCAGCTGTAAAGGTGGCTGTAAGAATGAGGTAGCCAACACAGTGGCGGCTGTAACAGTGTAACAGGTAGCTGAAATTGTTAAGATAAATCCAACAGTGAGGTAGCTGTAACAAATGCAGGTGTAACAGTGTAATAGGTAGCTGTAATGGTTAAGATAGCTATAACAGTGAGGTTGCTATAATAGTTTAAGGCAACTCTAGTAGTAGTGTTAGCTGTCATATTTCAGACTGTAGTAGTTAGGCACCTGAAACTGTTGTTTTTGTTACAGACACTCAGCGGCCCATGTGTGCGAATGGCAAAGGATCGTACACCATCATGGGTTGGTCACTGATCAAACAGCAGTTTTTAGCTCTTTTTATCAAACGTTTCCACCATGCCCGCAGAAGCCGGAGGGGAATCATCGCTCAGGTAAAACCATCAGACACATCAAATGCACTCTTCCACCTGGTTTCCTCCTTTAAGTCAGTCTCTCTCTCTATTTTACATTCTGTAGCTGTGTGAATGTAATAGGTTTAGGCAGGTCTGTGCTGCAGTGTGAATCCAAGCAAAACTGTTTAGCACCAAATGCACTGGCCCATCAAAAGCAAAAACGCTTGTCTGTGAGCTCGTTTAACAAAGCATGAGCTCATATCAGTTCGGTGTGTTTGGGCTCAAATGTGGTCGACATTGCAGTCGAAGACTTCCTACAATCCCTGCAGTTATTATACCTTGTTGAGAATGAGTAAGTGTATTCAAGCAATTGCATGTAATGGACACCAAAATAAAATTAATAAAATATTCCAGCTACAAATTTATATCTGTTACTGCAGGGTTTATGAAGGCTCTATGTACAATATGTAATTACAGGCCGTGTAAGTGTAATGTTCTCAGCTCCTGGTCATCATTGTGCATAGTTTTCATTTTTTCATATTGGCTGCTCCTCGTCGCCCTGGTCCTCTCAGGGGAAAGATGTTCCATTGTTTTCTCCATCATTATTCCCGATGCGTTCTCCGTCTCCGGCACATTTACATTTTCCTCAGTGTAAACAGTGAGTGTTTGAATTGGGTGTTTGAATTAATTGGACAATCACGGAGTGTAATTAATCAGCTGGAGTGAAGCCGTGTCGACGACTCCTATGCAGCCTGTCTCTCTCTCGCAGGTTTTGTGTGCATTGGTTTCGCTCCGTCTGTCAGCGGAGGGATGGAATGAAAGGAGAACATTTGGAGAGATAGCAGAGTGGAAGAATAGAGAGAAATTAATTATGCTGGGAATGAAGGGTGACAGTGCCAGTTTTTGAAAGTGTTTAATCGAACCCTTTTACACATTTAACTAAGCCAACACAAGCACATGACACTCGTCTGCCAGGGAGAGAGAGTGAAAGAGAGAGGGAAGAGAGGGCAGATGCGCTAAAAACTTGAGCCACTTTGACACGAGGTGTTTGAGCACACAAACCTGCATCTTACTCACTAATCACCCGCAATCCATGTGCTTAAATCACACTTTGCCTTAAATATTCAATAGGTGCATCCCAATGAATTTGTTGAAAACCTGTATTCTGTTAGATTATCTCTGATAAGCACTTAATTCCCTTAAATGCAATTGTATTGAATTTGTGTGTGTGTTTGTGTGTATCAGGTCGTGATGCCGGCGTTCTTCGTGTGTCTGGCTCTCATCTTCTCTCTGATTGTTCCTCCGTTTGTCGAATATCCCAGTCTGGAGCTTCAGCCCTGGATGTATGGAGCTCCACAGAATACCTTCTTCAGGTACGTACACACACACACACACACACACACACATTGGGTTTACATGTTTTATGGGGACATTCCTTAAGCGTAATGGTTTTTAAACTGTACAAAGTGTATTTTCTATCGCCCTACACCTTAACCTACCCCTCACAGGAAACTTTCTGCATTTTCAGATTTGAAAAAACTTCATTCTGATTTATATACTTGTTTCCTCATGGGGACCAAAAAATGCTCCCACAAGTACAAGGGTTTTGGATATTGCCATCTTTGTAGGGAGATTTTGTCCCCATAACCAGGGGTGCACTTCAGTGGTCTGCAGGTCCGCATACACGACCAAAATGAGAAAATGCGCAGTGTAAATAAGTTCAGAGTGTGAATTTGTGTACTGGCATGGTTGACAGCTGTTGATGCACAATTACCATTTCAGAACGACAAACTGTATAAGATTTATAATCTAATTGAAAGCATAATTCTAGGCTATTCGCTGCCGTGTTCAAAGCATATTATTCAAAAAATTACCACACTTTATTGTTTTATTATTTTACTTAAAAAAAAAAAAAATCCAATGATATTATTATCACTATTTTTAATTTATTTTAGGGTTATATTTACTGGGTCACACTATGTGCAGATTACGAGATTAAAGTCGTTATATTTCAAGAAGTCGAAATTACAAGAATAAAGTTAAAATACTACGAGAATAAAATCGAAAAGTTTCAAGAATAAAGTCAAAATATTTTGAGAATAAAGTTTATAGCAAGATAAAAGTGACAGGAACATCAGAAGGCATGAAAAAAAAATACTACAGCCTAATTTAATGAAACCAATGTCTCATTATTGCAATCAGAAAGATGATTGATTCATGTGCCACTTAAACTGAGGCGGATACAGCGATCTGTCACTCCACATTAAACAGCGTTCGAATAAAGTCAAAATATTATTATATTATATTAAAATACTATGATAATAAAGTCTAAGTGTTTCAAGAATGAAGTCAAAATATTTTGAGAGTAAAGTCAAAATTACGAGAATTAATTTGTAGCAGTTACAAGATTAAATATTTAATTTAATATTTAGACTTAATTTTCAAAATATTGCAACTTTATTCTTCAAATATTTCGACTTTATTCTCTAAATATTTCGACTTTGATCTCTTAATCGTAGAATTTATTTTATTTTATTTTATTTTTTTTTTAATGTGGCACTAAAACACTCGTATAATTTATATAATAGTACGATTTTCTTTTTTTTTTTCTTTTTAAAAAAATCATTTATTAACATTGGATAAGTACATTTGTTAAAATTAACTAAACTTCTAAAGCATTTATCAGTTTATTAGTTAATGTTCATTTCAACATTTAGTAATGCCTTATTAAAATGTAAAATTTTATTTGTTTTATTTTTATTAATGGATCTGAGCTTACATGAGCTAATGGTGTTGTATTTTAATTAACTGTTAACAAAGGTTAATAAATATAGTAACTAATGCATTGCTTACTGTTAGTTATGCTTAGTTAACTTTAACTAATGTTAACTAAAGTAAAGGGACCATATTGTAAAGTGTTACCAAGAAGTTAATACTTCTACACATTAAATTAATCAAAAGTGACAGTAAAACATTTGTGTGACAAACAATTATTATTATTATTATTATTATTTTTAAATTCTGTTCCTTTGAACTTTCTATTCATCTGTGAATCCTGAAAAATAAAATGTATTACGGTTTCCACAAAATTATTGGGCAGCACAACTGCTTTCAACACTGATAATAATCAGAAATGTTTCTTAAGCAGCAGATCAGCATGTTTTAGAATGATTTCTGAAGGATCTTGTGACACTGAAGACTGGAGTAATGATGCTGAAAATTCAGCTTTGATCTGTATATTCACATGGAAAACAGCTATTTTAAATTATAATAATATTTTACTGTTTGCTGTGCTTTTGTTCAAATAAATGCAGCCTTAGTCTTCTTTCAAAAACATAAACATTTGAACGGTAGTGCACATATAAAGCTAATTAGAATGAATACATTAGACACACTCCTTTCCTTGGTCAGTAACAAATCTTGTTTGTGCATGTTGTAGTTTTGATGATCCTGGTGTAGATCAGGTGGAGAGAGTGACAAACGCTCTGCTCAGTTCACCAGGATTTGGGACACGCTGCATGAGCAACAACCCCATACCGTGAGCATCTCTCACACACACACTTACTTTGAGCATCTCTCTCTCACACACACACACGCACACAGGTGTTGCAGCTGACTGCATGTTTCCTGTTCCTCCTTCAGTAAACTGCCGTGTAACCCGGCGGGAGGCACTGATTGGTTCACTCCCGCAGTGGATCCGTCCGTCAGTGAGATCTTTGAGAAGGGCAACTGGAGCATGGAGAACCCGTCGCCAGACTGCCAGTGCAGCACACCACAGCGCAGCATCATGCTCCCAGACTGCCCGCTGGGAGCCGGCGGTTTACCGCCACCACAGGTCAGACACACACACACACCTCTGAGTGCAGTTGCATACAATTGCCAATTATGGTTTGCACATTGCTGATGCAGCTTTATGCCTGTGGCTTCAGCTTGATTTTTGCCAACTGCAGTTGTTATAGCGCTGTGATTGTGCAAAGTGATGCATATACAAACCCTATTGTATCACATTTGATACGCAAATTTAACATTGCTGTTAAACCTGTTGCACACAGGGCTGTACAGTGTTTGCGACTGAAAACTACAGCGTGCGACTATAAAAAAAAAAAAACATTTAGGAGGTTTCTACGTGTTTTTGCAACATTGAGTAATGTATCACAGACATATCTCACAAATCCTTTCATAAGCAAATTGTAGAAAGAGTGTAATAAGAGATTCACTGTGCAGTGTGCAGAGCTTTGTTGATTATAATGAACTTTGTGAGATCGTGATGAACTAACAGCTTTTAATGATTTTTAAGGGAGTTTGTAAATGAGATATTGATTTCATACAACAGTTAATATTAAGTGACTTGCATTGTCTTACTATAACACTGATTTTGCCTGATTTTGCCTGATTTTGCTCTATTTCGTCGACAAAAATAGTCTGAAACAAGTCACAACTGAGCCGCTGCTCAGTTTCGTTTATGAATGAACGTGCGTTTTAAAACAAATCTACTGAGTCAATGATTCAGTTTCCCATTTATAAAGACAGTCACTTGCTTTATTTCTGAAAGAATCAGCTGTTCAAACGAATCGAATGAATGATTCAGTAATTAAATCAGCGACTTGACACCACCTACTGTCAGTTTTTGTTTCATTTTTAAAATATCTTTTCAGTTATTTAAATCATGTAATATTTCTATATTCAACATTAAATATTTAAAACATCAATCTCAACATGAATTTATGAATTTGATTGCCACCTCTGAGCCTCATTAAACATAAAAATACACCTACAAGCCACTTTTGTGTTCTTCTGTGCCACCTCTGTAGTACAAATTAATTTTGTTAATACTGATTTCATTTGATTGGTAACTTATTTTAATTCTACTTGTTCTTATTCTGTTGTTTTAATTAGAAATTTTAAAACGCTTATAAATATATATTAATTCTTTTTTTTGTTTGTTTTAATTGAGAGAAAAGATGACATACTTTTAATAAAGTCAGAAAAATGCCATTACAAAGGTAAAAATAAAATTCCCCTGTAAATCACTTTGAGTCAAAGATCACCTTGTAATAGGAAGGCTAATTTTTTATTTGATTTTTTTGATTGTTGAAGGTGCTCCTGAAATTTTGACTGTGCTAATAATTTTTTTAAGTTAGGAACACTAGTGCTTTATATGTCTTTTTGCTGTGAAATCTCTCTCTCTTTTTTTTTCTTTTTTAAATGTTTATTTTTGGCATTTTTGCCTTTATTATGATAGGACAGATCATACAGGACAGGAGGAGAAGTGGGAGAGAGAGAGAGAGAGAGAAGGGGGCGGGATCGGGAAATGTCCTCGAGCTGGGATTTGAACTCGGGACACCCGCAGCGCAACAGCGCTATATGTTGGCGCACTGCCCACAAGGCTATCGGCGACATGAAATATGATTTTTAGATAGTAAACATAAGAATGGCTTTAATTTTATTAGTAATATTTCAAAATAAACACTTGCTCAACTGGGGTCCAGCGTTATTTTAAATGTATAGTTTGGAGTGAGCTATCCTTTTAACCAATAACACAGAGGTACATTTTAACTAATGCATGAAAACCCTCTTGTTGTGTTGCAGGTCAATTTGACCCACAATTGATTTTAAAGCTGCTTAAAATACGTGTTAAGCAATTTATTTCTGCCTGAAATTTGGTAAATATTTCTCATTTAGGGTCATGAATGTACAGTACGTGCAAAGTTTCGAAACATAGATGCATTTTGGAAATACAACAGAAATCTTTTGTGCTGGAGTCAAATTGACCCTCCATTGGTTTTTATGCAATTTTTCAAAAATCAACACTTTGAAAAACACTAAGGAGTCAGATAAGCAGAAAACCTTTATTGTAGCTTGTCAAACCTTGACAATTTTGTGTAATTAAATTTGTGTAATTATCAAATTTAAGACGGAATGTTTACTTGAAATTAAAGAATCGTCTTCTGAAGGAAAATTCACTGTTCACGAACATACAAAATTCACTATGTTTAATATGTGTGGACTGTCATAGAGAAATAGTTTGTCCGACTTCTCTGAACAGAAACTAATGAGCCATAAATAAACAATCAACGTTTTCACAGCAGAAAGAGCATTGTTCACCCAGGTGAAAACTGAACTCGTGACACATACTTTCATTATCATATGTATACATTTATTCTGTAGCATCTCCTGGATCTGGCAAACTGAAGCTCTGTGTCGGTGTGTCAGCAGAAATGCAAATCACTCCTACGCAACGCTGAGTTTAAACTTAGAATCTCCTCTGATTCTCTCTCAGTAAACAAGATTTCTCTGAGTATATACGGTACTGCTGAAGACACACACACACACACACACACACGCACACACACACACACACACACACACACACACACATACTAGGTTGACCCAGTTTGCAAACATTTGCTCAAGTACTGGTTTTACTAAACTAAGGAAAGAGTCCTTCACTCTCTCTCTCACACACACACAGGAGATGTTTTGTCTTGAAGCATAATCATGGATGTTTTGGGATGATGGAGGCTGGATGAATCTTATCCATTGCCTCAGGGTTTCAGATACATCAAGTGCTGCTTTAATTAGACCAGCAGCAAAAACACACATATGAAAACCCTGAAGGGTTAGGTGTGGGGAAAAAAATCATTTCTCAACTCTAATTTCCTTTTTTTTAACTGCTGTAACAACACAAAATTGGTTTTCAATTGGTCTCAATTTTCATGAAATCAAGGTGTTTTGAAGGTCAACACATAAAAAAAAAAAAGTCTAGTATTAGAACAAGTAAAAATTGTAATTTAAATACAACAGATCAACAAAAAGTGCAAACGGAGTAAAAAAATGCAATTTGGTGCAGATGCTGATATTTATGATGAAATTCTTGTGTTTGTAATGTAAATCAATGGGATCTTTTTAAAGGTTCATAAAACCCTGGACTACTTTTTCTGAGAGTTTAGCAGAGGTGTGGTTGCACATCATAGATGACAATGTTAGCATCTGTTCATTTTAATTGTTGGAGAAAACTGGTTAATTTTGGGCTTTTGCGCTATTTTCATCTTCCGGGTTTCAAATCTACATTGTGCTGACGTCACAGTTTGCGGCGTGGCAACGGACTATAGTATTTAGTGAGTGTAATAGCGGTTTTTACAGCTCCTTGACGCAACCCATCAAAAGGATTATAAACGCCACAAAATAAGCCTTAAAAGTTAGCAGAGGTGCAACAGCGCGTTCATATATATGTTTTCGATGCAGAGTGCAAATGCCTGTGCATTTATTTGTGTTGTTAACTCAATGGGAGCGAAATGAAACTGTGTAAACAGTCTGAACCTGAAGTTCACTATAATTACATAAAATTATATGAATATCAGTCATCACTCTGTATCTCCAATAATATGCCTTAGTAACATGAGATTTATATGATCCAAACAATAAATAAACGTTCCTCAAAAGGTCCTGGGGCCGCTTGCACCAGCTGGACGTACACCCGGTTGTAAGACTAGACTGGATGTAAAATGCACTTTAAGTCGTGCGTAGAATTTATACCCGTTGCACCATCTCGGCGTAGTGCTACGTCTGAGACTAAATTTTACGCCTAATCAAAGGTAGGCGTAAAGTGAAAAGTCATGATTTGCTCAGACATGATTCGTTTTTAATTAATTATTGCAGACGCCAACTGTAACGTTTATGGTCTTTTCGGGCAGGATAATGTGGCCTATAAAAAATGATAATGGGGAGGGGTCAAGCAACACCTGCAAGCAACGCACAAACTTTGTGCAAGAGTTATAAAAGTGAAAGTAAAAAAGAAACTACGTCTAACACTGCATTAACGGCACAAATTCTCTGAGACAACAAGAGACGAATATACTATAGGGTGTATAACTGTCTTAAAATATTCCCTTAATATTTCTATTCGACATCTTGCTTGAACAGTAAATGCTTGGAAATACTTAACGTCTTTAATTCCTCTCATCATTTGCAGCGTTCCTGTCATTCAATAATCGCAGTAAGTTTTGTGATTACTTTTTAATCAGAAATAAAGTATCAGCTTCTGTCAAATTCTGTCAATTCTATTACAAACTACAATTTATAAATAGTGTTTTTTTCAGCCACATAAAGACGTCAGTAGGCTAAAATGCACAATTGTCACATAAATTCACATTTACCTTAGGAACGACAATTATTGTACATAAACTCGATAGTCAGCTAGAAAAAAAAAAAACTCTAGAGAGAAGCATTGTATTGCATTCATTATATTACTTAACCTGTCACCTTTATTTTTAGTGTTAGTCTGAAGAAATATGTCATGGGAATGTGCAGGGAGACGTCAGATACAAAAACGCGGACGTGTTAGGAAATATTTAGTTAATGAAATTATTTCACGGTGACTTCACTTGTTATGATGTTTTGAGCAATTCAGTTTTATATTAGTAGTTGTAGCCATTGCAGCGTGGGTGTCGTCTCTGCTATCACTGCGGGAGAATGTTCGCATGGACGCACATCGTCTACGCCGGGTGTAGTTGCGCCTGATTGTAGTTTTAGCTGGTGCAGCAGGTGTAAATATTTATCATAAAGTTGGATGTTGCAAAGCCCAGCGTAGCTTTTTTACGTCTAGCTGGTGCAACCGGCCCCTGATGACCAGATTTAAGACTCACTGATTTTTCTAACAACTGATTCTTGAAGAATGAAGTACAGCCAAACTGCTTCAGTCCAGTAAGTGCTCATCTGGAAATATTGCTACAGTTGTTCTTATCTTTACTTGATAAAAATCAGTAAAGATTTGACAGCAACATGACGCACGGGGTGAAGGTGGATGTCTGTGCAATTACACTAAAAGGCGTTTTACTTGCTAAAAAAGTCTAAACTATCAATCAGACAACAGGAGGCATGGAGTAGATTGTGTGCGACTGGTTTAACAGCAAAGTTTGCACCATGTTGACCATTTAGAGGACTTAGTGATTTGCGTATCAAATATGATACAGCATGATTTATAGGGTTAAAAGATTAGATTTCCAGAAAAGGAGAAAGCAGTATGATGCTCTGTTTTGATAAAGTAAAAGTTTTGATGACCTCTATAAATAAATAAATAAATAAATTCAATCATGCTAGGCTTCCATAGGAACTTTTCAAATGCACTGCGCCAAAAAAAAAAAAAAAGTAGCGGTCCACAGACTTGATCTATCAACTATTCATCACAGTGATAAATATTCATTAAACTGCATCTGCAAGTTTCATAAGCCCTGGACTGAATACACTCCAAAATCTCATTTCCAGACATTCACTTCAAATTTTTCAGATTTCTTTCTTGGTTGTTGATAGTCATCACACAGTTCTCCAAAAATGTTCGCACCACTCATGGTTTTAAAAGTAAAAGCTATTGAATAAAATGGTAGCCATTGACTTTTGTAGTATGGAAAAAAAAATACTATGGAAGTCAATGGCTACCGACAACTGTTTGGTTACCAACATACTTCAAAATATCATCTTTTGTGTTTATACACAATAAGTCACATGATGCTTTGTGTGAGAAACAATCACTAAGTATTTAAGATCAAATTTAAGTTATTTACCAAAATTCATCAAAAGTAGTCCATGTAATTTGTGCGCTATAATTTATGTCTTCTGAGGCCATAGGATAGCTTTTTTAGAAAAGATATTGAAGTTATTTATTGTCTTTCACTACTTAACATTCTGTTGTATCCCTTAAATACATCTGTTTGTTCACCTGTATCTGAAAATCACTGCGCTGAAATGCTAAATGGCATCACATTAGCCCAGCGACCTTTTCAAGCACCTTCCACGTCTATTGTGTCGCATTAAGCGCTTACGGGGCAATTTATGTTGCTGTAAACTGTATTTCACTTCAAATGGACCCATGAAAGAGTTTTGATGGATTATTTTCTAGCTGTAGCGCTAACAAGACAATCGCACACATGCAAGAACGTACAGTTTCTTTGATCGGCTATCAGACTCATTCTTCATCCGCTCTCTTTATATCTGTGTCCTTGATAAGCGAAAGAGAGGAGGCGGACGCTCCGCACCAGTTTCTTAATGAATCGCTGGTTTCCATGGCAATGACAGGTCAGTGGTGTCGTTAGGTGTTCGTTAAGCTTGAGAAGTGAGTTCGCTTGTGTTTGACTGCAGGACCGTGGATGCAATAATCAGACCTCTGGCTTTCTCTGTTGTTTCATTCTTGATATGAAATGCATAACAAAGCCAGTTTTATTTCTTTTTTTCTCATATAACTTCACTCTGATTATACACAACTGCGTTTGTCATCCTGCACAAAAGCGAATCTGAGTATAGACTGATTTTAGTTTTTACAGCAATTTTTAGTATAACTGGATATTATGGATTCATTCTTGTATCAGATACTACTTATGTAGCCAGAAAGTGGTCTGATGCTTGTATATGCTTCTTTATAACAGTATAGCAGATGCTAGCAACACAACCACAGTACACATTGATGATGAACAATGCAGGGTAGAAAAAAAAAAAAAAAAACTGAGGGCTTATGTACAAAGGGCAAACAAGGTACCCAACAAGTTAATTAAATGAAACAGGAAAACTAGGTCAAAGTAAAACAGCAATTGAACACAATGAAAACGAAGACAAAACAGAACATAAGCCTGACATTGCTTCAGTCCAGTAAGTATTTGTCTTGAAATATTTCTAACAGTATTAAAATTATTTGTACATTTCCTTATACAAACTTTATTTTACAGTGTTCTTTACAGGACTATGGGTTTATGTATATCAGGCTAAACAAACAACCCCTCCACATCGTAATATTGCTTTATAATGTGCAAAGTGAGTGTAATTTGCTCATTTCTGACTCTATCATGCATGTATTTGCAGTCATTAACATATCCGCATTGCTATGGTACTCCAGCTTCTGTCCAATATTTGGCTGTGAGATTTGTTGGCAAAGCTCCCGTTTAATTTTGCAGAGAGGAGAACAGGAGATGATGACAGATGATGAAGATTTGATGTGATATCTAGCAGGCTGCAGTTATTTGCGAGGGCTGAGAAATAGGCTTAATTGGAAGGAACAAAGATCCCATGAAACAGTTTGATGAACACAGTTTTCAAACGTATTTCCTATTGAAATTTGAAGTGGGATGCATCAAAGGACTTGACTTTTTTTTTTTTTTAATCTTCAATAGCCTTAATGTTACAGCCATGAACCATGATTTCATCTTTGATATTTCGTCTTTTAACAGTTGGGTACCTGAAGTAAAAATCCCATTCATTTTCTTCATAGGGATTTTGAACGATTTATAAACCGCTAAAGACAGATCTACTGTAAGCTACGAGGTTGTTAATTGACGAAGCCATCTACGCCAATCAGAGAATAGAGACAAGCATATTGTAACAAAATGAATCCTTAGCTCCACCCACTCCCGTGAGGCACGGTGAATAATGTAACATGCATATTTTGAAATAAATTGCAAAATCAAAAGTGATTAGTTGAATGCCTTTCTCAAAGTGCTGACATCACTGGGATGCAAAGCTTGATGTTTGTCTTCTGTTAGAGCTATTTTTAATAGCAGGACAGGAATAAACCGACAAACTGGGCAATTTTGGATTGATAGATGTGGACTAAAAGCCACAAAACCACAGTTTAGATTTCAAGGTAAAAGCATTATTGGAATGGTTCTGCTCACACTTTGTGAATCAGCGTCAAATAGATGTTCAGTATACAAATCACAAGCCTCCAGCAGTGTAACCGTGTGCGTGTCAGAGCGCTTCCATTTAGGCCGGTTTCCATGGAATGGAGTCTGTGTCATTATTTTCACGCTGATTGTGAATCTCACTGGAGAAACTCATGCTTTTATTGTTCCAGTGTGTTATTCTGGTTTGCTTGAATATGTGTGTGTGTGTGTGGGTGTGTGTGTGTGTGTGCACATGTGTCAATCTTATGCACTGTTAGAGGGGAAAATGTGCAGACATTTAAGGTGATTCTGGCTTCATGTACTTCCCAAACCCACACACAATAATACAGTGTTTTTGAGTCCTTTTTAACTGTTGTAGCACCAGCTGTGCTCCGATCTCCTTAAAATCTCACATGTTTGTTTATAATCACCTGTCGCATGTGCTCATTGGGTTTTGTGGAGTTTTGAGTATTCCTTTAGGCTTTATAATATTTTGGGTAAATTTAGACAGGCCATTTTTCTAAACGACCCCAATATAGCTTCCCAAAGAGTAAATTTCAACATTTTTTTAATACTTTTTTTGACCTAGAGAGTCCAGAGATTTGTACTGCAGTGTTTTTCTTAAGACTGAGCAAAAAACCTAAGACTAGTTCGCAAAAGTAGGTTTTTGACATCTTTTCAATCATTTAACAAATGATTTGATTGACAGCAGTGCTTCTAGAGGCAGAGTTGTTCGGAATGGGGAGTTCCATTATATGATACAAATATCGCGTGTATGTGTGATAAACCGTGTTGCGTACAATCGTTTACACCCTTGAAAAATGTGATATCACTCCCCAGTGGCTGATTTCTTTCAAATTTCTCTCAGACCTTTGGGGCCGTGAGTTGAACCGCCCCACCGAGTTTCGTTCCGATCGGCTTCTGTTAACCTTGTCTAACAGGTGCTCAAAATTCATCAGCCAATGGCGGACGTGTTTTTTTGAGATACGCAAATGTTCTTATAGACACTTGTGACACTTTTGACCAAGGCCGTGTATACCGATTTTCATGTTGATAAGACAAATGGTTGCGCAGTTATAGCCATTATATGTTTTTTTTTTTTTTTTCCCTCTAATAGCACCACCAAGTTGCCAAGCTCCACAATTTTTTTTTCCTGTGACCTCAGATTGAGCTCTTACATAAGTGTTATGAGTTTGGTAGAGATATCTCATTCCGTGGCATTTTATCTCATACCATATCTCATTTTATCTCTCTTTGGTAGAGATATCTCATTCTCAAGAACCATTTTACTAAAAGTGGCCCTGCCCCTTTTGAAAGTTAACCTTTTTTTTGATAATTATTGATATCCTGAATTATTGATATTCCTTCTGCACTGGTTTGGTTCCGATCTGGCGAAAAACCTAGGACTAGTTGGCAAAAGTAGGTTTTCAAAAAATGAGAAATACCCGAAAATTTCACTAGGCTCACAATCGAATCTGAGGTGTGTGTTTTGTCTGGTGTAAGCCAAGGATTCCAACGACACTTGAGCCTGAGTGACTCACTATGCGCTTGAACCCCTAATTAGGACAGGGACTGAAAGGCTCTTAAGAAATATATACATACATACATGCACGCATACATGAGTTAAATTGATTCATTCAGCAGCATTGTTGTAATATTCATGTACTATTATAGTATTGATTACTTTGAATTTTCTTTCAAATTTAATATTTTCAGTTTTCTTTTTAAGTTTGAGTAATTGTATGTTTTTTGTCTTTTTTTATCAGTTTTTGTTTAAAAAGTTTCTATTTGGCATTTATTTTATTTTCATTTTAGTTTCAGTAATTGTAGTACTGCATCTTAAAAGTACTTCAGTTATCAAGGCATTTAAGATTTTCTACTTAATTTTTATTTATTCATTCATTCAGTTTCTGAAATTAATTATAAATGTTTTAGCCAACAATAACTACATTGTTACTCAGTCATATTTAATAAGTCAGTTCAATTAATTTAAAGGTCCACCAGTGTTTAATATTATTATGCTATTACTATACTTTTAGTAATATTTATTATTTGTTATTATTAAGTATTTATTATTATTTTTAATGTATGTCTTCTGTTTCCATTTAATCTTTCGTTAGTTTTATTAATTTTGTTGTGCGTTTTGGTTTTATTAGGGTTTTTTCATTCATTTTTGTTTGTTTTAGTTATTTTCAAATACATTAACCAGATTAAAAAGAGAAATGGCAACTAGCTAAAATAAAGTTTAAATTTTATAAGTTTACATTTTTTTTTTTAAGTTGTTAAATTTTATTTTTTTTACAGGTCTGTTTCAAGTAATAAATATGAATGGTGTTTGTGTGTGTGTGTGTGTGTGTGTATACCTGTCATCTTGCAAAATGACTTCCCAGGATATTTGGATTTTTGGAATCTGTTTTTTGTTTGTCTTTTGGATCCAAATAAGAGAAAAAAATGTGTGGATGAGTATTCTTGTAATGATTTTATCTGGTGTGCATTTCTTTTGTAGAAAACTCAGAACACCACAGACACCTTGCAGAACCTCACAGCCCGAAACATGACGGACTTCCTGATCAAGAACTACCAGAAATCAGGAAAAATACGGTAATAATACACTGATGCCACAGGATGTGCAGAATGAAATATGGTCAAAGCAGCACAATTGCCAACACGTGTGTGTGTGTGTGTGTGTGCGTAGGTACGGCGGTGTCTCGGTGGGCGGCGTGAACTCGCAGGTCAAACTCAATGAATCTGACATTACAGCAATGATCGGCGACCTCAAATCAGTCCTCAACATCTCACAGGTGAGAGCGATGGGTTTTAGCACCATCTTCCAGAATTGGCTGGTCAAAAGTGGCATTATGGGCATTTCTGACAGATCTCAGATCACTGGATGGTTTGAGATACGTTTCTGATGCCAAACCCTCACTGCTGTTTACAAACCACAGAGATCCGACATCTGACAGGAATTTTCCATTCATAATCCTCCTTTTTTTTTTTTTTTTTTTTTTATAGGTTGGTCTTTGAATTGCATTCAAATGCATTGACTCTAAAATATAGTGAAGCTTCAAAATATTAGTGTCATTTCTTTTTGATAGCAGCGATCATTAAAACCAAATTCTCAGTTTTTATTGTAGTTATTGTAACAATGTGTGTTTATTACAAACAGCTTTTTTATACATATTCATTTTCATTAACAAGTAGCAAGTACCATTTGCTGCATCCAATAATTTCTCGCATTTGCATACATGTTTATCACCTAACTATCAAAACATGATGGGAAATCTTCACGTGAATATGCATGAGCAGCTTGAACACGTGCTGTGATATGAAGTGTGTTTTATTTACTGTTTTTTTTAATGCCGTGTGAAGCTTTTCAGGCCTTCGAAAGCATTTAAATGTGGCGAAAATTCCCACCAGCTCTCCGCTAAACATTCACTTGTCAAATATGGAGATCATGTTTTGTCCCCCAGTGCAATTCTGTTGAATTTTTTAATACTTTGAAATGGATATCTGTTGCTCTCCTGCAGTTCAGAATACTCTATATTCCTGTTAATATATTCCTTCGTATACTGTGGTCTTTTGAAGACAGAAAGTAGAAACTGATCATTTCAGGATCCTGTTTTATTAACATCATTAACTTAATTTATAACCTAAATATGATAGAATGCATGTCCTGTCATGATTATATTTTAATGCTTTTTCAAAGAAGTAATACTTTTATGTATCAAGGATGCAGTGAATTGATAAAAAATGACAGTTAAACATTTAAAATATGACAAAATATTTATATTTCAAATAAATGCTGTGCTGTTGAACCCTCTATTCATAAAAGAATCCTGAAAAATAAAATGTATCACGGTTTCCACAAAAATATTGGGCAGCACAACTTGTTTGTTTTCAACATTGATAATAATCAGAAATGTTTCTTGAGCAGCAAATCAGCATGTTAGAATGATTTCTGAAGAATCATGTGATGCTGAAGATTGACGTAATGATGCTGAAAATTCATTTTTGATTACATAAATTGGATTTTATCAGATATTCACATAGAAAACAGCTATTTTAAACTGTAATAATATTACAAAATATTACTATTTTTACTGTGTTTTTTGCAGTTGAATCAGTCAACTTTTAAGTCAGTTTTTCAGTGAGACAGAATAATTTCAAAAGTATTATCCATTTACAAGCTGTAAAATGTAGTTTGTAAATCATAATTTGTTACTATCAACCATATCTTTGCATTTATCCACTTAATGTCAATATTTTTAATTAATATAGATTATATACAGTAGATATAATCTAGATTTATATGGACAGATTTTATTTCAGGACCCTGATTTTACATTTGACATTAAGCCACCTTTGACCAAGAAAATACAAAATGTATTTATTGTACAAAAATATGCAAAATATGTCCTTAAAATCAAAGTGAAATGGTTAAATTTAACATATTTTGAGGATAAAACCCTGTCAGTGTAAGCGTGTACCATATTTGACTGGCATCTGTTAAATGACAGTGCCGCTGAAGTGGACGCATGCTCTTTAATATCAACAATAAATGTTATAAATAAATGCTTTCTCAAGCCAAAATTTGATATTCTGCTATTCTAACAATGCTAGTTGCATTTCATTATTTATTAGCATTAGCAGCCCTAGTTTTGGCTCTAAATGTAACACGGTTGAATCCTCTCCGGCAGCGCGCCAGAGTCTGGATGTCTGATGGGATTTTAATGCTGCTTAGCTCTGTGATGGACGGCTGTAATGCTAATAGCAGGACGTTAGCGTCCTCCACTCCCTCTCATTCAGACCTGGAGAGTTTTTGGCACCTTTACTGTGTGAGAGAGAGTGTGTGTGTGTGTGTGTGTGTGTGTGTGTGTGTGTGTGTGTGTGTGTGTGTGTGTGTGTGTGTGTGTGTATATACTTGTTTTTGCTACACTGTGGGGACCAAATGTCCCCACAAAGATAGTAACCTAAAATTTTTGACATGGTGGGGACTGGTCTGCGGTCCCAACAATGTAAAAAAAAAATATTAAAAATAGTAAATGATGTTTATCTGAAAATGTAACAATGCAAACATGTTTTCTGTAAGGGGTAGGTTTAGGGTTGGGTTAGGGGATAGACAGTATCGTTTAGTCACTATAAAAACTATAGAAGTCTATGGAAAGTCCCCACAATTCACAAAAACAAATGTGTGTGTGTGTGTGTGTGTGTGTTATTATTGTTCATGGTGTATTTACAGTGTCGTCTGAAGCAGCAAACATTAGCATTAGTGATATCTGATATCTGTCAGTCTCTACTATGACTACCTAGTCAGCATTTTAAGAAATATACACACATGACATTAGAAAACAAATGTTTCTTTCTGAGATACTGTAAGATTGTTCTGGATGTTATCGGTTTACCTCATACTTTGTCAGCATGACCGATTCAAACACATGTTTGCCTGAAAGTTGCATAAATCCATTTAATAAAAATGAGAATTTGTTACAATGAGAAAGTTCTTGTTGGTTTAATGCATTTTAGGAAGCAACATTAAATTTGTATTAAAAATGATTTTGTAGCAAAGTAACAAACTGTGTAATTATGATACAGTAATTGGGTGCTTTATGTAGTGTGGGGTTTAATGTTTTTTGAAAGAAGTCTCTTTTGTTCATCAAGGCTGCATTTATTTGATTTACAGTAAAAACACTAAAATTGTGAAATATTATTACAATTTAAAATAGCTGTTTTCTATGTGAATATCTGTTAAAATGTAATTGATTTCTGTGCTCAAATCTGAATTTTCAGCATAATTACTCTAGTCTTCAGTGTCACATGATCCTTCAGAAATCAGTCTAATATGCTGATTTGCTGATCAAGAAACATTTATTATTATTATTATTAATGTTGAAAACAGTTGTACTCCCCAATATTTTTGTGGAAACGGTCATACATTTTATTTTTCAGGATTCACAGATGAATAGAAAGTTCAAAAGAGCAGCATTTATTTGAAATAGAAATCTATTGTAATGTTATACATGTCTTTACTGACACTTTTTAATGCATCCTTGTTGAATAAAAAAATATTATTATTTTTTTTTTTCAAAAAACAATATTTAGAAAAGGAAAAGGCTGTAATATTTACAATACCGTGTGATTTACACACAAACTCTGACTTTTTCTTTCTCTCTCTCTGCAGTTTAATCAGACTGAGGCGATTTTCCAGGCCATTCGGTTGTTTTTGTTGGAGTTGGGCACCAGAGACAATGTGAAGGTGAGCAGCAGGAAGTGACCAAACTTAGTATTTACAGTATCAGTGCAGTATTATTTTCCATTTGTGATTTCCATTTTATTATATTTCAGCTATTTTTAATAGTCTTAGTTCACGGTAGAAACACTAGTGGAAATAGAATGGAGATGTATTTGAAACTGTGTGTGTGTGTTTGTAGGTGTGGTTCTATAATCAGGGTTGGCATTCGCTCGTGTCGTTCCTGAACGTAGCCAGTAACAGCATCCTGAGAGGAAATCTGCCAGCAGGACGTCGAGCGGAAGAGTTCGGCATCACCACATTCAACCACCCGCTGAACCTCACCAAAGAACAGCTCTCGTTTGCAGCGCTGTGAGTACAACACACACACGCAAGCGCACACGTCTAGAGCATTTATATCATAATACACTACAGTATATGTATTTTCATTACAGTGAATGGATAATTTAACATTCACAGTTACATAGCAATGCTGGGGTCACAATTGTGCATGGAAATTGTGCATAGGTAAATACGGCAAAGCACTTCTTGTGTCTTTTGTGCATTAATAATCAGTGTAATTTTACTATTATTTTTATGCTATTCTAGATTTTAAGATTTTTAATTAGCTTTTTTTATTATTCATTTTAATTTTTAATATTTTTCATTCTTTTTTTTTTTTTTTGGTCTATTTATTCATGTATTTATTTTAGTTTTTGTAATATTATTCTTAGATTTTATTTATTTGTATTTTTAGTTACAGTTTTTGTTAATTAGTAATTTTAAGTTAGTAGTTTCTGAAAAAATGAAAAATTATCCATAAATTACACTTTTAACTAAACTAAATTAAATTAAAACTTTTAATTTTTTTTTTTTAAGTTACAGTTTTAGCTCAGTTTTAAATGTTATTTTATGTTTTTACCTGAGGTCTAATTACAGTAATAGCATTACAAAAGATTTCCATTTTAAATACTGTTTAAATTTCCATTCATCAAAACATCTTGAAAAAAAAAACAAAAAAAACACAAACATATAAAAATATGAACAGCACAGCTGTTTTTAAGATTGAAAATAATAGTGAATGTTTGTTGAGCAGCAAATCAGCATATTAGAATGATTTCTGAAGGATCATGTGACACTGAAGACGGGAGTAATGATGCTGAAAATTCCGCTTTGATCACAGAAATAAATTACATTTGAACATATATTCACATAGAAAACAGGTATTTTAAATTGTATTATTATTTCACCATTTTTACTGTATTTTTTGATCATATAAATGCAGCCTTGGTTAGCAGAAGAGACTTCTTTCAGAAACATTCAAAAGTCTTACAGCATTTATGTTTGTCTCTCTTTGATGAATACAGCTCCCTTGCAAAACTGAGATGCGTTCACTGTCTGAATGTGTGTGTGTGTGTGTATGGATTTGTGTGTGTGTTCATGGATAATTAAACCCAGCTTGTGAAGGCTTGTTGATCTCACAGTATTTGCTGTGAAGATGAATGGTTTGACAGGAGAGATGCGAGGGCTCAGAAATGATCCTCTGCTGTAAATGTGCGTCCAGGTTAAATGAGCGTCGTCCAGCGTGTAACGAGGGCGTCACTTCCCTCTAATCATGAATAATACAGTCCTGAAACTCAATCACCTTCACCGTGTGAGAGACGATGTGATCAGTGTCAGATCTCACCTCGGCGGCCTGAGAGACATTCAATCTATTAGATGTAAACAGCAGGGAGTCCAAAAAAAAAAGGGAACATGAAATGTGAGCAGAATTCCCAGAATGGCCTGCTCGATGTTGTGGAGAGTTTTTAAAGTTTTGTTCTAAGTAAAGTGTGACCTACTGAAGAGCTGTTTCTCAGAAACACAGATGGCATCTGTTCTTGAAATGAATGTTACTACACCAGCATCTGCAGCTGTTTTTTTTAAATTAATTAATTTATTTATTTTTGCTTTTAAGCATGATTTCTCCTAATATTGTATTGATTTGGTTATGTGTTGGTTATTTTCCCTGGAATGTTAAATGGTAACCAGTAGAGATGTGTGGGTCCAGTCGACTAGACGAATAAACGGTACAACTCCTACTAGTCGACAGTAAAAACAATAGTCGACTACACAACAGAAAAAAAAAAAAATACATGATTTTATCATTGAAATTGCCATAATTTTAATGGTACATTTAAAACATTTTAAATAAGTACAAATTAAACGTTTGAAAAATAATACATTATTTTAAAAAGTGTATCTGGGCGATGTTTTTACCTCAGACCTTGCATGCCCTTATAGAGACCTCATGACCACGCAAATGACTAAGGTGTGGGATTATTTGGAATTAGAAGGAATCGGCTACAACCTGCCGCCACTGCGATCCTGTCCACGCCGTCTGTTCCTCTAAACGAAGACCCACTTCGGTGGTGGTGTGGGATGTCCAGGCGCTTTCTAAAAAAACTGACTTGCTTTTTTGTTTATCTCTGCATGCCTGCGACTTCAGTTCCTGCCGAGCGCCTTTTTCGTAGTAAAAGTAAAATGGGCATTGTTGCATTGTTTTTAAACGACATGACGTAAGTTTTTAAAAGCTGTTTTAATGCTATTCCTTGATAAACGTTTCTATTGCTTTTGACTTGTGTTTTAATGTTGTCTAAAGTTATATAAAGATGAATAATTCTGTCAGGCTATTGATTGATTTTAGATTGTTCTGTATTTCCCCAGCTGATTTGAGTAAATAAGTTATGCAGTGGCTGACGTTGAGTGTATGCTCTTCTTTTGTTTCCTTTTTAACGACCGCCTAAAATTAAACGATGATAACGTTAGGCAAGCGTACGGCAAGCGGAATTCATTGAGGGATTTGACAGTGTGATTTGTAGATAAGCATTTAAAATGTAGGCTATTATATACATGCACATACAGTTAGGGCCATAAATATTTGGACAGAGACAATTTTTTTCTAATTTTGGTTCTGTACATTACCACAATAAATTTAAAATAAAACAACGCAGATGCAGTTGAAGTGCAGACTTTCAGCTTTAATTCAGTTTGCATAAAAATATGAAGAACTAAAGCATTTTTTTTAAACACAATCCCTTCACTTCATGGGCTCGAAAATAACTGGGCAGATTAAATAACTGAAAATAAAATGTTCATTTCTAATACTTAGTTGAAAACCCTTTGCTTGCAATGACAGCCTGAAGTCTTGAACTCATGGACATCAGCAGATGCTGGGTTTCCTCCTTTTTAATGCTCTGCCAGGCCTTTACTGCAGCGGCTATCACTTGCTGTTTGTTTGTGGGCCTTTCTGTCCAAAGTTTAGTCTTTAACAAGTGAAATGCATGCTAAATTGGGTTAAGATCAGGTGACTGACTTGGCCATTCAAGAATACGCCACTTCTTTGCTTTAATAAAGTCCTGGGTTGCTTTGGCTTTATGTTTTGGGTCATTGTCCATCTGTATTATGAACCTTCTCCCAATCAATTTGACTGCATTTAGCTGGATCTGAGCAGACAGTATGTCTCTGAACACCTCAGAATTCATTCGGCTGCTTCTGTCCTGTGTCACATCATCAATGAACACTAGTGTCCCAGTGCCACTGGCAGCCATGCATGCCCAAGCCATCACACTGCCTCCACAGTGTTTTACAGATGATGTGGTATACTTTGGATCATGAGCTGTTCCACGCCTTCTCCATACTTTTTTCTTGCCATCATTCTGGTAGAGGTTGGTCTTGGTTTCATCTGTCCACAGAATGTTTTCCAATCTAGTAAGTCCAATCTAGCCTTTCTATTCTTGGGGCTTATGAGTGGCTTGCACCTTGCAGTGTACCCTCTGTATTTACTCTCATGCAGTCTTCTCTTTATGGTAGACTTGGATATTGATACGCCTACCTCCTGGAGAGTGTTGTTCACTTGGTTGGCTGTTGTGAAGGGGTTTCTCTTCACCATGGAAATGGTGTCTTCCGTGGACGTCCAGGTCTTTTTGCGTTGCTGAGTTCACCAGTGCTTTCTTTCTTTCTCAGGATATACCAAACTGTAGATTTTGCCACTCCTAATATTGTAGCAATTTCTCAGATGGGTTTTTTCTGTTTTCGCATCTTAAGGATGGCTTCTTTCACCTGCATGGAGAGCTCCTTTGACTGCATGTTGTTTGTTCACAGCAAAATCTTCCACATGCAAGCACCCACACCTCAAACCAACTCCAGGCCTTTTATCTGCTTCAATGATAATGATATTACAAAGGAATTGCCCACACCTGCCCATGCAACAGCCTTTGAGTCAATTGTCCAATTACTTTTGGTCCTTTTATAAAGAGGGTGGCACATGTTAACGAGCTGAAACTTCTAAATCCTTCATCCAATTTGAATGTGGATACCCTCAAATGAAAGCTGAGAGTCTACACATTATGTCCATGTCCTTTATATAACTATAACTGGAATATGTTTCAGTAAACAACTAAAAAAACAAAACTTTTGTCAGTGTCCAAATATTTATGGACCTAACTGTACATAGTTTTTTTTTTTTTCTTACCATCTTTTGGGGGTATCTTGCTTTTAGACTTGTTGGATACAAAACTTTCATTTAAACGACTATCAAAGTAGTGGTTGCGCACATCCCTAGTAACCAGCAGATTTGGAGTGTAGATCTCAGGGAAGCTGTATAACCTTCTGAGAACCAAATGCGTCTTTCTAAAAGACTAATTCTACTAATAATAAATACTAAACTAAATACTATTTATTGTTGAAAGTAGCAGTTGTTTCAGTTGTTTAATACAAACACAACTTGCCATCATCTTGTACAGTGACGCATTGCCGCCACACACATATTATTTTTTCCACTCAATTATGTCGTAGTAACGAGATCTTACAGTATGTCATTTTAACAACATCTTTTCTCGTAATAACGAGATGTTTTCTCATAAAAACAAGATATGTTGTTAAAACAAATTATCTTGTTAAAACAGCATAATTTTTTCTTGCAATAACAACATATTGTGTCATAAAAATATGTTTGGTAACGCTTTCTATGAAGCCTGTATTTATAATACATTATAAGGGTATTCTTAAGGCATTATAATGAATGCATAATGCATTATAAAAAACCTTATAGTATGTTGTATCATCTCATGAGTATTCATAAGAAAAATTATAATATATTAAATATTTCTCAGAGAGCCATAAGATCAGGTATCAGATCAGATGAATGTGTAATATGACACATTTGTATTATCAGTTTGATTATTTTGATGGTACTGCATGTCAGCTAGCAGTAATTATTATTAGTAGTATCCTAAATATATGCTAACACTGTATTTTGATGGTTCCCCAAAAGACAAACTGGTTATAAGTAACTTTGCAAGTACGTGAACCTGCTACCTAGCCTAACCTTAACCTAAGTCTACTAATACTCTAAGGCAGTGGATCCCAACCATGTTCCTGGAGGCTCTCCATTTCAGGTCTTGGAGTCTCTACTAATGAGCCGATTGTCTGAATCAACTGTGTTTGATTAAGGAGACATGGAAAACATGCAGCGTTGGGGGGCCTCCAGGAACGTGGTTGGGAACCACTGCTCTAAGGAGCGTTAGTTGACATGTAGTTGGGAAATTGCTTATTGTCAATAGACTAGGGGGACCATCAAAATAAAATGTAATATAATGTAAAAAATAAATGTAATATGATATAGTCCATTATAAATTAAGTAGATTTTATATGCTGTCCATTGTGTGTTATAAATAATCATAATTTTAAAAGTTATAACCTCAAATACTCAAGTATTTTAATGTATTATAATTGTTATGATTATTCATAATATAATGATATAACATATTATAAGGTTTTTTATAATGCATTATGCATTCGTTATAATGCCTTAGAAATATCATTATAATGTATCATAAATAGGGACTTCATAGAAAGTGTTACCATATGTTTTTCCCGTTATAGAAGATTACATTATGTGAGCGAGCTAAACGATTGTCCGTGCTGCTGTCACCACAGTCCTGACATAAAGGAGGATCTGCATGAGGAATAATAGAAATACACCGTTTTAAATGCATTTTCATGTAATGGTTTTTATTGTAGCGGCATGTTTATTAGGATTAATCTCTAACCTGTCTAATGCTAACGAATAACTGTACACATTAAGATAATCAGATCTGTTATTTCTGAATCGACTCTTGGGCTTGGAATTTTTCTTTATTTGAATGACTTAAGTTTGATTTAACAACAAATCAAAATACAAACAAAAAGACATAAAGAGACATGACAAATGGTTTGCTTTTATTATTATTAGGGCATATTATTATTATTATTATTATTATTATTATTATTATTATTATTATTATGCCTATTATTGTTGTTGTTGTTTGGCTGTTGTATAGGCTATGTTTCTTGCAAATATGCATCTCTTATCAAGCACAAAACTGCATTTCTCGGGTCAGCGGCACCAACGCGATCTCTTGCATTTTGATAGCAGAAGAAAGAAAATGTCTGGTTTATTTTGTGTACTTCCACAATCACAACAAAATGTTATAAAATGCTTTTGTACAATAACAGGGTGTGCTATCTGTTGTTATGTCTATAGACAGATTGAAAGGTCTACTTAACAAGACAATCGAAAACAAATTTGTATTTATTTAATTCGTATAGATCCAATAAGAGCGAAGCACAGTCTACAGTATAAAGCCTGGAATTTACCCCGCAAAAAGGATGCGATGCGTCCCACGGCTTGATTCATCTAAAGATATCATTTAATAATATATAATCAATAATATATAATTAATATATAATAAGACAAAGTATCAAGGCATGTGAAACAAATATATTAAATATTAAATCATCAGCTCATTTGTTTTTACCCATGAACAAAAAATATAATAATTTTCATTTATCTGTTTTTCCAAAAAAAAAAAAAAAAAAATAATAATAATAAAATCAAACTTTTGTCATTTCTCATTATTTCTTGTTCGCATTTCGATTTGTTGTTAAACAAATAGTCATTCAAATAAAGAATACTTCCAAGCCCAGAGTCGATTGTTCAGAAATAACTGTTTTGATCTGACCAGTCATATCCTCTGTGTCTGAATTGGATAGCACTTTATTGATATGGGAAATTAATCCCAATAAACATGCCGCTACAGTAAAAACCATTGCATGAAAATGCATTTAAAACAGTGTATTTCTATTATCCCTCATGCAGATCCTCCTTTATGTCAGGACTGTGGTGACAGCAGCACGGACAATCGTTTAGCTCGCTCACATAATGTAATCATATCTTCTATAACGGGAAAAATGTATCGTTTTTATGACACATTATGTCGTTATATAAAAAATATGTTGTTTAAACAAGATAATTCCATCGTTTTTACGAGAAAAGATGTCGTTTTAAGGAGATAATTATGTTGTTTTAACAACGTGACATCTCATTTTTAAAGAAAAGATGTCGCTTTAACGAGAAAACATCTTATTACGATTAAAGATGTCCTTAAAATGACATAAGATCTCGTTAAATAATCATTACAAGTCACCATAATCTTGTTTGTTATCAACTAAATATAAAATGACCTCAGAGCAGTTTTTATCTTTTGTGCATTAATAATCTGTGTAATTTTACAATTATTTAAATGCAATTTTAGATTTTAAGATTTTTAATTAGATTTTTTATTATTCATCTTAATTTTAATTTTTAGAAATGTTTTGACTCTCTTGTTTTTTTTCTGTCAGTTTTTTTTATTTTATTTTAGTTTTTTAATATAATAATATTATTATTATTATTATTATTATTATTATTATTATTATTATTATTATTTGTTGTTGTTGTTGTTGTTATATATATATATATATATATATATATATATATTATAATATTATAATATTTAGGTTTCATTTATTTTTCAGTTTTAGTTTTAGCACAGTTTGAATTGTTAATTTATTTCCAGCTATTAATTTTAGTGTTTCAATATAAACTAATTTCAGTTACTTGCCAAGATCATTTAGTTCATGTTTTTCCATTTAATATATACAGTACATATTTCATTCTATTTTTTATTATTTTTTTGTTAACAAAAATGTTTTTTAATAGTTTTAGTTTTAATGAACTATAATAACCCTGATTGTAATGGACTATTCTGAAGCTTTAAGGTGTAAGATACTGTAATATACTTTCAATTTTGGTATCCTGATCCTCGTCTGGGTTTATTTTGCAATAATGAACACTGTGTACTGTACATTTCTCCTTACACATTATTTGGCATTTGAATTGTATACATGGACTTTATTTATTTATTTATTTATTTATTTATTTAGAGCCCTGGATAACGCTGTTTATTTGCATCCACAATGCATAATCTTTGTGTATTCTGGATGTAAAGGGGGGGAAAGCATTATTTACAAAATTATTTACAAAGTTTAGAAAGTCTCTTAAAGTACAATCTTGACAGTCTTCATGATCTGAATGGTGAGTGGAATCCACGATGCCGTGTTTCAGGCTTCAGTAAAGCACATGTAGACATACTTGTGTAAATTCCCCATAGTCATTGTCTAGTTTTGGTCTCTTGCAGGGCGACGACCTCTACGGATGTGGTGGTGTCGATCTGCGTGATCTTCGCCATGTCCTTCATCCCGGCCAGCTTCGTCCTCTTCCTCATCCAGGAGCGCGTCAGTAAATCCAAACACCTGCAGTTCGTGAGCGGCGTCAACCCCACCGTCTACTGGCTGGCCAACTTCGCCTGGGACATGGTACACCACATTTCCTCAGTTCTTCCGTACTGAAAGATGGATGGGATGAGGATGGGTGCGAGAGAACTAAAAAGAGGAGCTGAGATAGCTAATTAAAATTCTATTAAAACTCTATCAATTTCCCACTGAATCCTGTTCACCGCCTCCATTGGTCTAGACAGCGAAACGCCACAGTCTCAGCTGAGAGATGATTCACCTTTGCTAATAAATCACCAATAAATCAATTAGTGTCAACTGAGATAGTAAGAGGATTTGCAACATATGCAGCACAAACCCCACCATTTACAGTAGGAAATTAACAAATTATCTTCATGGAACATGATTTTAACTTAATATCCTAATAATTTGTGGTATAAAAGAAAAATCTATAACTTTGATCCATAAAATGTATTGTTAGCTACAAATATACCTGTGCTTTTTTTTTTTTTTTTTTTTTTTTTTTTTGTGGTCCAGGGTCACATTTAAAAATGTTAAAATATGTTTAAAATATTGATAATAGGTGTATTTTACAGTACAAATGTAAAATTACAATACTAATACTTGTCATAAATTATTAATTTTC